>JAPYZP010003113.1:0-17666 GCA_030522985.1 Torymus sinensis
CAAGGAGAGTCCACACCCTGCGGGAAACGGATTTTCGTGGGCATTTGAGAGTCGATTTCTGGTGCATAAAAATGAAGCCCAGTGTTCATACTTTCATCTCATAGGTCCTTTTTCTTGAAATATGGGCAATCTCTTCTCAAATATCCTCTATTTCATTAAAAAATGATGTCCTTTCTATTGACTGTCACATTGCTAGGTGCATTTGTGAACACTCTCTAAAAGTGACAGTCACGTTTTTCAATCACACTTGCTTGTGATGTCATACGAGTCGTATGTGACAACCAATCGTGAACGTGGGATTATCCCCACTTACCTGTTAAAGTGAAACTAAGCTATGATTGGCTGCCATACGAGTTGCATTTGATAGCCAATCACCAGCTTTCTTTTATCTTAATAAAGAAACAAAGAAGTGGAGATTATCACACGTTCGTGGTTGGGTGTTTCATGCGAAAATAAACGTACTTTCTACAGTACTTTGCGATTGTCCACATAGCGTTGTCTCTTGTCTCATGTCTCAAGCGCCCAAAAAAATCGTTGTCCGAATGCTTATACATTTATAGTTTATGGCAATAGAAAATTATACAGAAATAATGACCATAAATGAGAAATTATTAAGATTGGACAACGATTTTTTTCGCGCTTGAGACATGAGACAAGAGACAAGGCACATGAGACACTATGTGGACATTCGCTTAGTTTCTCTTTCACCATTAGGGTGCCTTTTCATGGGCAATGCTAAAACGCTAAAACGCCGAAACAGTATTGATACCTTCTAATGTTTGAGTCGAGCGTTCCTCTCAGCCGACGAGCTACAGTTACAGGAACAGCGAGCGACAAAATAACATTGGATAATATATCTATATATGAGAAATAGAAACAGCTAAAAGGAACACCTTGTATTGTTCCTGTAACTGTTCCTGTTCCTCACATATATATAGATATATTACCCAATGTTAGTTTTATTACTGTTCCTGTAACTGTAACTGTTCTTTTCTACGTGTAACGGGCCTTATTGCTACTTTCTATTCTTCTTTTCTTGTATCGTTGTACCTATATTTTTTTTTATGACATTCGATGACTCGACCTCAACTCGCATAGTCGCATCCCGCATCTGTGTAGGCTGTTCCAAATCCTGTCGTCATTGATTCTGTTTCTGTTTCCGTTTATTGGAACGTAACGGAAGTATGTCTTGGTCATTATAAAATGAGCCTTAAGGCTTAATTATTTTGCCGCTTAGATTTGGGTCCCTTTCTTCTTAATTTCAACTTCCTCGAATCGTGTATGATGTCTATGTGTGTGTGTGCATATGCTATGCATATGCCTATGCTTTTGAGTGTTACATCTACGGTAGAATACACTTATGATAATTGACTTAAAATTTGTTATAAATATGTAAATGATTATATCATATTTGTATGATATATTGATATATGCAGTATATCAAAGTGCAAATCGTGTGAATTGATTTGAGTAAGGTGCCAAAAAAGCCGAAATTATTTGTTTACTTATAAAATGCTTTTCTTAATATTATTAAGTGGATATTCCTAAAACAAAAGTGTTAAAAATAAATTCATAAATTTGTACTAATTTTACCACTAATTATTTAATCTCAAACGTGTTTTGTATTTATTTAATCATATATGTGTCTTATGCTCTGGCAGTGTCATAGGCTACTTTATTTGTAGTGTATTAACTTTTGTATACTGAGATAGAAACGGGTTCAACTCTTGTTATATTTTATGATGAATTCATTTTTTAAGACATTGTAATCATACTCATTAAAAGGTCATCTGCACAGAAACTTTGTGAACAAAAAATCTAATGCTGGGCACTTCATACACGGAGATATGCATCAATGAAGATGAGCGATGAAATGTTTGAGGGTAAGGACTATCCAACACAGTGGGCCTTGAATCCCTCAACTTATCAAAATATGAATAGTGATCAAGGTAATTAAGAAATAAAAAAAAAGTTAGCAACTGAAAAATTCTGGAGTAGGGTACTAGTATACCAATCCTATAAGTATATATGAAAGTCATTTATTTATTATTATGTTTAACAATCATAATAGAAGACATTAATTATTAAAATAGTTTAGAGTGATGTTAATATACAAAAAACTATAACATCTATATTCAAATAGACCTTTAAATAAATTATTTAATGTACTTACTAATAACTTCTTTAGTGGACTGGGCTGCTTTGGCTCAGCAATGGATCAAAATGAAAGAGACTGCAGTCCCACCTGCACCACCCCCACCACCAATAATCAACAATTTACAATCTTCATCATTAAATGATGGAGGTGGAGAAGCACCTATGGATATGGATACCAAAGATGATGACATTCCTCCAGCACCACCGGCTCCAAATATCAGTGGTACAGGTAATTATCTACCATCAATAATTTTGAAATAAGTGCTCAAGAAAATACTTATTTTTTAGAAGAAAAATGTAAAATATTAATATCATTATTACATACACACCAAAATAGTAATCTTATTAACCTTATTTTATATGTATTTAATTTCGAAGTAAAGTATCAATATACCTTCAAAGCTAGGAGGTGTTCAATGATGTGTAGTGTAGATATAATAAATTAAAAAAATTTTTTATTTTATTAATATATTTTTTTATCTAATTATTTCATTATATTCTAAATCAATAACAGAAATCATAAGGTATTGTTATAAAAAAAAAGACAGATATATTCTGTACATGTTATATACCTTTTTTGAAATAAGCATTTCCTATAGCAATGAGCATAAAATTTGTTTACATGATATTTCTACAATATATACACGTATATTATTTATAACTAATTATAATATATTATTTTTGACAGATGGGTGGAATCAATGGAATGAATGGGGCAACCATTGGAATCACACCGCTGTTGGAAATACTAATTGGGATTGGAGTGGTATTGAAGGGGCAGATGGAAAACCTATAGGAATTCCAGACACTACACTAATTCCACCACCAGCACCAACAATATCTTCTAACAACTCAACATTTGCCAATCATTGTACTGCGTCTACAGCAATAGCACCAGTGCCTCCATCTTTACCCCCGACATTTGGTTATAATCCAATCCCTCTTTCTCAACCGCCATTTAACAACCAAGTTAGATTTGATATTATTAAAAAATTTAATCAAAATAACCTTATTTTAAATATTGTCTTATATATTTCAAACTATTCATCCTGTAGATGCCTCCTGCTGGTTTTTGGAGCAGTGATCAACAGCAACATGCATCTATTCCAGGAACAAGTATACCTATACAACCACCTTTTATGAAGAGTGGACGTCATAATTCTAGTCGAGTGCCCCTTGTATCTACACCTGGTAATATATTAGCAACCACAGATATAGTAACATCAAGACATCGTGATGCACGAGATCGTACACCAGAAGAAGACCTTCCAATTGTACTAGGTATACAAATATTTTGTTTTATTAATTATTTGATAATTTATTAATTTTTATATATTTAGAATTTCACGTGCTAAAAGCCCTTTTACATAGTTATATAACACATATTTGTAAAGATTTTATTTAAATTTATGTATTTGCAGATACTATAAAACGACGACAACTGCCTGCATGGATTCGTGAAGGTCTCGAAAAAATGGAAAGAGAAAAACAAAAGGCTGTTGAACGTGAGAGGCAAGAACTTTTACGAAAACAAGAATTAGAAGCTCGTAAAAAAGCGGAAGATCAAGCTAGAGAGGTTCTAAATCCCAGTAAAAGTAAATTTGTACGTATTCTTCATTAAATTATTTTCATACAATTAAGAAAGTAAAGTATTTTAGATAATTAAAAAGAATTAGTAGTATATTTCGTTGGCTGAGATGTGAAAGGAGACAATTCGGCTGAGCGCTAAGAAACAATTCACGGCCCGTGAATTGTCCCTTTTCTTAGCGCTCGGCCGAGTTGTCTGATTTCTTAGCTCTCAGCTGAATTATCTCCTTTCACCTCAGTCAACGCTGTGAAAATATTAATCTTTAAATTTTATGAATTATGTAAATTATAAGCAAAATAGATTTTAAAGTAGTCAATGGTATCTATTGAACACTTACAATTAGTACTAATAGCATTCAAATACTTGCCTTCGGAGCGCTCCCGCGCTCCTTGATATTCAATCTAAATCTAAATAACAAAATTATTTAACATTTTAGGATTCTGATTCAGAAAAAGAAGCAACTGAACACGAATTGGATGATGATACTAAAAGCAATAATAATAGCAATGGTGACAAAAATATTCCGAAAGAAGTTTATGAACAAAATAGTCCAGATATTATGCGACCGAGAAAAAGTCGATTCCACGATGCAAATTCGCCTGTAGCACATTCTCATACACCTGCCACCCGAGAAAAGAGTCCTGATAATACCCCAGTACATGCGAAATCATCTGTACATCAAAATAAAGAAGAAATCTTACAGAATCTAGTAAGTTAATTGTAATACGTATACAATTAAATATTGCATATCAATAATATATATATACCTACATTATTGCATTAATTGATTATTTATATTTAGATGCTGAAAGTACGGAGATCACTCACAGAAATTTTATTAGAAGTTACAAATGATGAAATTGGAGCTGTTTGTAAAGAGGTTTGGAAACGCTCTCTCAGTAAAGGTATTTAAACTTGATTAAAGCATCATTGAATTTGACTACTAATTTAATAACAATTCATATATCATATGTATTTGTTAAATATAAGAAATATTTAGTAAATCTCAATATAAAGTTATATTTTAAAGATGAGGATTTATTTTAGTGTTATTCTAATAGAAAAATATTTAAGTTAGAACAATTTTTTTTTTTTAAATACACTTCATAGTATTATTTTATTTATTTTTAAATAATTATATCATGCATTTATTAAAATGAAAAATAGTATAAGTATCTGAAATATATGATTTTAAAAAATAAAGATGTAAATTAAATAATTATATTTATCAAATAATAACAAACTATATAATATAATATTAATATATTTGTTATGTATTTGCATATAGAAACGGAGATTGGGCATAAGAATAGATCTTTTTTTTTTAAGATAGTTGTAAAATCGAAAAGAAAAGCATTTATCATCAAAATTTATGAGAAATATATATTAATTAGGCCTCTGCTATTCGTACGACAGATTTATTTATATACAATGTATATAAATATTGCGTTCGGAGGGCTGCCGCACTCCTTGATATAACGAAGTATAATTTCTCTAGTCAGATATCAAAACCAAACAAACATCACAGGGAGGTGTTTTGGAACTTATACTCTGAATTAATGTATTATACATCTGTCACACAAATAGCATTGGCCATTAATTGATCCATTTCTGATACCTGGAATAATCTGAATGTGTGGTAATTTTTAATTATTTTGTTAGAAATAACTATTTATTTATTTAACAATATATTATATAAATAATTATCTAAAAATCTATCAAGTTTTTTGTTCCTTGAAGTTATACTAATTTTAGATATTTTTTTTTTTAAATCTTATTACCAGAAAATGAACATTTAAACAATGGATGCTTAAAAGAAATTATTGTAAAAATTACCAAACATATGGTAAAATGTTAATTTTTTATATTTTACACAATTAGAAAATACACAGTTTTGTATAACGATAAAAAAAAATGAATATTTAGTCAGAAATAACTTGTGAACTAAACTTATTAACTAGGAATTTTTTTTTATAAAATTTTATATTTGGTCGCCAACTTTACGTATTTTTTTATTTTTAAAAATGTTGGATATCAAACAGAAATTGTTAATACCTAACAAAATAAATGTTTCAAAAAATGATAAACAAAACGCTACAATACACCTGCAATATTAGTGTAACGGTTTTGAAAAATGTGTGCCTATTGTGTACAATATTCAAATACGTGGTTATTGACAAACTTATTTAAATTTAATCATTTACTATCTAGTAACTATTTAGTATCTATCTTTTGAGTCTTCCATTATTACGATTTAATAGAAAATTCGTTTCTTCTCAATCGTAATCTTTGAGCCTATAGAACTTCGTAATATTGATACGACCTTCACCGTCTATTATGGCGTGACCATGTAGGCACACAGCTCCATAAATGTATGTAGACTGTATAACTTTATTATTAAATATGAAGTTAATTTAAATAGCAATTGTGTTTTAATGTATTACTAAAAGCTTCAATAAATATAGTAGGATGCCAGTACAGCGATGTAGCAGAATTTACAAATTCAATGTTAATGTTTACTTTACGAAAATATGAAATTACAAAGGAAAATCTGGATAAAAAAATAATGCTTAAATTTAGGAAGATACATAATAAAAATGCGATTTTATCCGATATTCGGTAATAAAAATTAAAAGAAATAATATAAATGTAAACTAAAATAAATATTTTTTAATTATATATAAGTAAATTTTGCTGGATTCTTGGTACCATTTCAATTTTGTAGGTCCCCTATTGATATTTTATCTACGGTATCCTCTTTTATCAATTCGTAAAGTCTTTTTTATAAAAATCATAGTTTTTGGTAACTATATTTTACAATAATTTATTTCTAATTTTTATCAACTTACAATCCCGTTCCAATTAATTTATACTTCAAATTCTTATATTATATATATATTTTTTTTAAATGATCGCCATTACATGTCTGAATGATCGTTAACATTTTGTAATATTCGTGTTCTCAACGTAGTTACTTATAAAGTAACATTTCTATCCCTTTCCCGGTTGAAAATGAATCTATTTTTTAGGATAGTCTAGGACGAATTATTATTATGTCACACTTCACATGTCTGTAAAATACAATGTAAAATTATGACAATGTTTGCTAAAAAGTTGAAATTTTCATTAGCCTTGCGACGGGAACGTTTTGATTTCAAAAAATAAATGATTAGCTATGATCCACAGACGTTTTTCTCTCGTAACGTGCCATATGTATTGCATTTTTTTAATCTATATGTTTACTCTTCATAATGTAGCAAGAATGAATGAGAGGATTATCTGAGGACAAATTAATTGTCTCCGATATTATTTACAAATAGTAATTGCCTATGATATTAGTTATCAGTTGAGCGTTATATTTATCGACATGAAAAAGTAAATTACAGTTTACACAATACACATTATTCGTCAAATTAGAATTCGGATAATAAAGTTTGATATAGAAGTATTTTACTTTGTCATGTTGATGAAAAAGCTCTACTTAATTTAATCGTTTACTCGTCAGGCACCGCCATCTCTTCCCAAATGACGAATGGTCCCTATACATGAATTATATATAATTAATATTTTTTATATCTATACATGCATATTCAATTGTAAAATATATTAATTAAAATGCGTAATTAATTAATTCGATTACTCGAATATAAATAAACATCTTAAGCTTCTACAGGAAAAAATTTAGTCCATGCATCCCCGAATTTGGCTCCAGTAGCTCAAATCACCCGGAAGCTCGGTAAGTACTTGCAACAATTATAAATAGGGAAGAGATATAGAATTATTGAGTTTATTCTAAAATACTTCAAAATGATTGCCATCGATCGTTATCACCCTTACATGCACCGATAAAAAGATCGTTAATTTGAGTATTTGAAACATCAATTATTCCGAGAACTTCCTAAAAGAATTTTTCCATCAGAATACTCATATTCTCTACATTTAAGTATATCTAACTAAACAGGTTTTATTACTGAAATGAAAACTACCTATACCTCTTCCCTAGTTTCTGCTCGCCAAAGCTTAGGCAGATGCACGCATGTGTATATTTATACGTACATGTGTACATACAAAAAATTATTATTCACAAATAAAATTTGTTAATCATTTTGCAGGATTAGGTATTTACGGCGATAGCAATAGCGAATCGGAAGAGGAGAATACATCTCAAAACGAGCATTTCCAGCAACCGAATATAAAAGAAGTTGATAGCGACGATGAGTTAAAGGTATGTAATAAGTAAAGGATTTGAAGTAAAATAAAACCCAAACCATAAAAGGTGCGCCTTAGCCTCATTTGCTCGTGCGTCACTTCGTTCCTTATACTCCCCAAGCAGGGCGTCGCTGCGGGCCCTTTGATTTAAAATAATAAACCTAAATTGAACCTTGAAATTTTTATTTTTGATGAAATTATATGAGCTATTCCTAAATTAATTTCCCTTTTACGTCTTCAAAAAAGTAAAAAAATTTTTTGGAAGGCAGACTCACGGGACAAGGCTTTTCTTGTTTGTTAGTCTTTTCTGAGTGTGAAAGAACGTAGGTACACGCTGAATTGGATGACATCATTTTGTTACGACAGTTTTAAGTCAATTTTTTTTAAACAATATATAAAAATACGTTTTTCAAAAAAAAAAAAAAAATACTATCGCATTCTTTGAGTCATTTTAAAGAAGAAAGTCTCTTACAAGTTTTGCGATAAAATGCACTCTAAAAGTCCAAAAAAATTGTCAAAGTTTGAAAAGTCGTTTTTTTTTTATATATTGTTTAAAAAAATTGACTTAAAACTGTCGTAACAAAATGATGCCATCCAATTCAGCGTGTACCTACGTTTTTTCACATTCAGAAAAGACTAACAAACAAGAAAAACCTTGTCCCGTTAGTGTGCCTTCAAAAAAAAATTTTTTACTTTTTTGAAGACGTAAAAGGGAAATTAATTTAGGAATAGCTCATATACGCCACGTCAATATTCATTGATTTTCTTTTACATCAATGGGGTTTTCAGGCATGACCACTACTCGGGGGAGCCTTATATTTTCACCAGCGCGAAAATGCTTACACCTCAAATACTAATCATTTATTATATAATAAATAAGTTCATTTTAAGCGTTTACCGAGATGTATGTATGTCTGTACGGCCGTCATGAATCTGACGCCCACGATTTCTCAATTTTGAAGTGTCTAAAACAATAAATTCTAAAAGATTCTTATAAAGTACTTTCGCTATAGAATGATCCTAAAAAAGCTTTAAAAACGATTGTTAACCATATACGGACATATAGTGAAAAGTACTTCCCGCGTCAAGATATGAAATTTGATATGAGATCGCAATTGAAGCTAACAACGATCTCATGAGATCTCATGTAGGTAGTTCTCATGAGACCGTTATACGAATTACAGACATATGAGATATCATCTGTCATTTTAATAATTAATGAATTATTTTTAATTTAAAAGTATGAATAAATATTATCTTTTAATAAATATGAAAAATGAGCAAATAAAGTTTTATCAATACATTTTAGTAATGTTAATATTTTATTTCATTATATTTCTATATATAGGTATTCAACGAAACACAATATTTATTCATGCTTTTACCCTAGTTATATTTACATTTTTATGACTTTAAAAAGTCATCCCGACATTTTCGGGGTGTATATGCATGATATTAATACATTACAAAGTAACTTGCGTTAATTCACAATGTCTGAGTGTTCACCTATAGTTACAATAATACACCTACAAAAACATTCTTGCCTCTACTTCTATCTCAAATGTTTAAATTGAATGCTTCTATTATCACAGTTGTTATTCCCGTCTTTCTTACTTTACTTCCTCATATATGTCTGAAATATTGCCTCTACGTTTACGGTTATTCCCTGCACTTTTATTCCTAACTCCTCGCCTCATCCTCCTTGTTCCTCCAACAGTGTCTATATACACCGCATAATTGAAATTCTGTTTCAGGAAACTTTGAGGCGGCGTCAACAAGCTTTCCGTAAGACTGAAGCCGAGATAGAAGCGCGAATTGCTCTGGAAGAGGAGGAGCAAGACGAGGACGACGACGACGATGAAGTCGAGCGAGTAAAGGGCAGACAGGCTGCCGAACCAGACAATACAAAGAAAAATGAGGACGCGTGGAAGGAGAGCGACTCGCTGAGGGACGACTCGAATGCGAAGGAAAAGAGTCGTGTAAAAAGGGATAATTATATGGGTAATACTAGCTGTTCGGTAACAGGTATGTGTTGCTTGAAATACCCAAAGATAGGGAAACATTTTCAATAGGAGAAAACGATATGCGCAAACATAACGCTTTACCGCCTTGCTCGGGCCAAAACCCCACTGACAAAATGCGATACTCTCTCCGCAGGTGACAATGAGAAGGATTCGGCGTGTGATAGCGAGAAGAAATCGTCGGACGCAGGCAGGAGAGGCAGCAGAGCCACGTCTTCCAAGGGGGCGACGGCAGCCGAGGGCGACAGGCTCGGCCACAGCCACGAGGAGGACTCGTCCAGCTCCGAGAGCGCGAGCCGCTCGCAATCGTCCAAGCGGCCCGCGCGTCGCAGCAGCAGTAGCACCAAGAACAGCCGCGGCAAGAAGAAGGCCGCCAAGAACCGCTCCTCGAGCCGCAGCCGGTCGCGCTCCAGGCACAAGTACTCCTCGCGGGAGAACTCGTGCGAGTCCTCGCGCTCTCGGGGCCGGCTCGCCGACAAGAAGCACAAGAGCAGCCACCCGCCGGTGCCGAAGAGCGCCGGCGCCGACAAGCAATATTACAAATCGGGGTCCAGGTCCAGCTCGCGGTCCGAGAGCCGCTTGAACTCGGAGTCGAGGTCGCGCTCGCGCTCGCGGTCTCGCTCCAGGTCCAAGCAGAAGCGCTCGAGGACGCGGTCGCGCTCGGCCAACTCCCACCGGCGCCGCCGCAGTAGGGATCGCCGGCTGCGCTCGCGCTCGAAAACGCGCGCGCGCAGCCACTCGCGCTCACGCTCCCACGACTCGCGCTCCAGGTCGAGGTCGCGCAAGCGCTCGAGGTCCTCGTACGGGCGGAAAAACAGCGCGGCGGCTGCTGCTGCGGGACGCGCCGCCGGGAAGAAGCGGGACACGCGCTCGCGCTCCTCCGAGAGGACGAGGCGATCAAGATCGAAATCTCGAAGCTCGCGGGGATACTACCGGCAGCACTCTCATTATCGGCGCGACAGAGACGGTAAGAAGTCGGCGCATCGTTACCAGGATTGAGAGATCGTCTCCGTTGCCATCGCAAAGGTTGTATTATATGAGTTTTTCATTTGACTTTATGTGATAGTACTCTAGTATATAAATATATACATATATATATATAAATATATACAGCGACGCAGTCTTGAATGCCTGTAAAAAAACTGTTCGTGTGACAAAAGCAAGCGTGCCTTGTAACTCGAAGCCATTGTTTATTTAACGCCCACGCAATAGCCGGTAGCTCGATGCATTACTGTAATAATAAAGTCTTTCGATCGTTACTTCCAAATAAACGCAGTTCTCTACTTTTAATACAGACGTGTTAGAATAATAAGGATTAGAGGTCATTAAGTATTGTTTTTACTAAAAGTCATTATAAACATTTTTCTTTTTTTTTATTTCATAAAATCTTTTATTATCCTTCCATGACATTTTCTCTACTAGTTATATATTGTATCACACACGCGATGTCATTTTCATCTTTGAAAGATAAATCTGCTATTTCTAGGAGTATATTATTTTTTCTTTTGTAATAGTTTCGCACTTCAAAATTTGTACATAAAAATATTCATATTATGACTATGTACCTAAAATTACCGTGAACATTTA
Organism: Torymus sinensis; assembly: GCA_030522985.1. Taxonomy (NCBI): domain Eukaryota; kingdom Metazoa; phylum Arthropoda; class Insecta; order Hymenoptera; family Torymidae; genus Torymus; species Torymus sinensis. The sequence goes on from JAPYZP010003113.1 coordinate 11,563, forward strand.
TCTTCTATCCTTGAATATAATAAAGATTAATAATTATCTAAAGAAAATCAAGAGGATTTGATTTGCTTGTACTACTCTTATCTATTATTTGTCAATAAAGTCACCGTTGTAGAAACAGATATTTGTTCTTGTATATTTTGTTATGTGCACACACGTTTACGTAGATATAGTTAAAGGGATGACAAGTACATTCTTATTATCAACGTTTTTTCTTTAACTAATGTTCTCTAAGAAAAAAATAAAAACGATATTATTCAAATACTTACAAACAAATTATGATAACGTAAAGATTAATGTAAGTATTTCTAAGAGAATTTCGCAGCCGGTGTAAAAACTACGAACTTTTTATATTTTCGTACTTTTTTTCTTAGCATTTTCAATTTTACACTTTTGTTTATATCTTAATTGGCTACTATTCTTTAAATTGTTTCAAATACCTATAAAGCAATTGACATCATTAAAAAAAAAAAAAAAAAAAAAAAAAAAATTCAATTTAAATTACAAAAAATAAAATTAATTGAATTAAAATTACAAAAAATACGCTGCAGATACCTTTAATAATTCTAAGATCCCCTTAGACGTTAATATACTTAAAACATCCTATATACGTATATTTACACTTCAAATATCACTTTCCTTTTATAATATAATACCTTTCATTATTTTATTGCAATGAATATAATTAAGTATAAAAAAAATTAATATATTTTGTATGTATAATATATTATATTCTTATATTATTTTCTATATAATTCTAAATCAATGAGCATTCATTTTAAACTTATTTAATTTTTATCTTTTTTTTTCAGAACGAATTTTCAATATAACTTAGAAATTATTTACTTAAAATTATTTACTCATGAACTGGAATGAAAAATTGAGTTAATGATTGTTTACCTTTTACAAAACATAGACATAAATGATTTTCAATATATTTTACTTATAAAAAAAAAATTATTTTTTTATTTTTTTTAAATATAGTCAATTTCTATTTCTAATTAAATATTTATTTAACCATTTTTACCAGTGTACCATATAATAATATGCAATTTAAATATCTATACAATAAATGTAAATAAATAATAAAAAGCATTATATAATAGTGATTATTATTATTTTTTTTTATTCTTTTCTTTGACATAAACTTTACATATCAAAAATATTATTTTGTTTATTTACAGGCCTGATTCTTAGTTTTCTGCATTACATCATTGCATCGCCAGCAAGCAAAAGAAAAAATTCTTTCAAGATTACTATAAGTTCTACATTATTTCTTTATAATATAGAAGCAAGTGTAATTAACTTTCACTGCGTTGATGTAGTAATCTATGCAGTTGTAACAGTTGTAAAATAAATTCATTTTTCCAATTTTATGTCAAATGTATTTAAAAAAATTTATTGTACTTACAAACAAACCTTTATTAGAAATAAACTGCAAATTTAAAAAATAGCTTTTTATTGAATGATTTTAAAAGAAAGTCCAATACCTATATATATTATATTTCATGCTATTAAATACTACCTAATATAAATAGAAAATTTTGTTGTATATTTTGTATTTATTTTTATTTCCGTTTAAAAAATATAGCGATAAATTTCGAATCGAATAAATAAAGCAATTTTTTATTATATTTTAATATTTAATAAATTAATATTTTATTTACATTTTACTACGTTCATTTAATTTTCCTATTAAGTAACCCTTAGAGAGCCGGGATGACACTTTATGGCGTCATGGGCTGACTCGCTGATATCCGACCTATTGGTTTTGTTCTAACTAGAAGAGGCTATATACGAACTCCGGATCACGGATTCGGCTCATTCATCATTTTCGCGTCACAAATTTTACTTTCGTTCCGCAAATGAGATATGCGGAAAATATATGCAACTTTTGCCCCGATTTTCAGGGGCGAAAGGCCATTTTGGTCGAGTGGAATAAAAAAGGATAAACCTTCTATAAAGTATTTATTAATTATAAAGACTTTTCAGTCGATTTGCTTACTAATAAAATAAATAAATACGATTTGTAAAGTTTTAAATCACATTTATTTCATGTTTTTTCAATATTTACAATTAAAAAATATTTCTATCCTTTTTTCATTTGTAAGATTCAATATTTAACAACATTTTTGTTATTTATATTATAACAAATACTATAAAAAGATTTTTCAAGGAATGTTTTTAGTATATTTTAATACCATTTTTATTCAGAAAATTCTAAAAAATTCCTTCTTTTCAATTATTTGATAAAACTCAAGTTTGGGCAGAGGATCAGTAAAGGCCTATAGCGGAAATGATTAAATATAAATTACGTAAAAATAAGGTAATGGTCTTTCTTCAATGCGCGTTCAATGTAACATGTCCGTTGTAACATAAACAAATTTTTTTCTTGTCCTATATCTATCAAATTTATAATCAATGGTAGGAAAAGACCAGACCAAAGGTCTACATTGATTATGAATTTGGTAGGTATTGGACAAGAAAATTTGTTTCGTGTTACAACTGATATGTTACATGTTAACTCACCGGGCATTGAAGAAAAGGCCGTAATGAAAAGTATAAGTCAATGTAAAAAAAGAGTATCAAAATGTTTTAAAAATTTAAGACAATGTAAGAATTTTTAATGTTGGACGTTTCCTACAGTTTCACGTTGTGTAATGCGAAAAAATTAAAAAACCTATAAACTCGAAATTATTACAGACTTACATTTTTTACATTTCCTTACCTTAGCTTATATTTTATTAACTTTTTAGAGTCACTTACATTTTAAAAACTTTATAATTAAAGGAATTTCTAAAAAATTTGTATATTCCAAAATGTACAAAACTATGAAATCTTTAAATATTAGAAATTTATACATGGAATGTCCATCATTTCTAGATTCTTTACTCAATAATCATCTGAAAACAAATGTTTTAAAAAGTTTTGTAGTTTAATAACTAATTTAATAAAGTAACAATACATTGTTAATTTATTTGTTTTAATGAGTAATACATTAAAGTAACAAAAAATTGTTAATTTATTTTGATATTAGGTAGTTCAATAAGCAACATTTTTTACAATATTTTTAGAAATATCTATACACATATGTTATTGCACACCTTTATAAAAATTATAGAAAGTTGTATAATTTATATTTACATTTACTTTCTTCAATATACACCCCACTAAAATTTAAAAAGTATATACAAACAAATGAAAAACATGATCATTTTTAAAATGAATAATTGTTCACATATTACTAATTAAGGTGACTTCGGCGCGTGGCGCCTTATCAAGTCGAGGCGCCAGTGCGGGCCTTCTTTCTTTTTCAAAATTTCGGCAGTTTTTGAAATTTTAATTTTAGTAATTACTTCAGTAAGTCTTAAAAAATACGAGTTTTGTTAACAAATGAAAAAAATGACCACTCTTATTACTTATGTGTTTGTCTGCTCTCAGTGTGCATGCGCAGAAACACATTTACAAAGTTTATTGCTAATATCTCTTTAATTTGGTCGTTAAGCATTGATTCTCCATTGAAAAATCTTCAATTTTAGATCCTATTTTATAAAAAGTATTTATTTACAATGGAATAAATGCAAAATGAATGTATTCCCATTAGGGTTACAAGTTAAAAGAATCATTTTCTAAACTTAGTTTTCTCTAAAATTTGGTTGATATGACCTTGCATTTTCTTGACATAAATGAAAAATTTAATGTTCAAAGAATATTTTTGTAAAGTTTCAGAAATGTTTATGTATTTATAAAAAGTCGCCAAAGCCACCTTAAGTTTTAAATTTAAATATTAGGACTTTACTATATTTGAAAATCTGAAGAAATGAATTACTGGATTCTTAACTGGTTTGTTTTTTAGTTAAGCTGTACTGACCAAAATAATTCAGATAGATGTACATTATTTTCCATAACGTTGTTGACATTTACTAAATTTGGTTAATGTCTCCAAAAAGTTACCCAATGTTATATCTTGATGGGTTGGTATTACACTGTTGTTACATGAAAAACAAAAAGAAATCAAATTAGGATAAGTACATGTCCTATTTGGAATGTTTTTTTCTATTATCAAGATTAATCTATTACGGTTCATATATTTTGCAAAATAATACATATATACTACTTACAAAAATTGGGTTATTTTACTCTGCCAAGGGAGAAACCCATAAGTACACATAGTTTCACCAAAAACTATAGCAATATCAGGATCTGGTATTTTTCTATTTAAACTTAACTTTTCATCTAACAACTCTGATGTAATATCTTTTTCTTGAAGGTTATTCGAATCAATTTTCTTTGCTAAGCTCTTTGTTTCAGCTACAATTCTATCTTTACCATCTGTATATGATAAAATTTGTATTTTTAATTTATTTATTCCATTTTTGGTGCTGATAATTTGGTTTGTACACATAGTACCAGTTGTAGGTGCATTTGTTCCTACAATAGTTTGTATCTTTCCATTATCTTTATATATGTGATTCGACCATTCTATATTTTGCGAAAACAATGGTTCTATTTCATATAATTTTTTTTTTATAAATCCTTGATTTTTTTGTAAAACTCCTAAAAAATAACAAACGTTTATTCAATCAGAACTATTTTTGTATTATATTTACATATTTAAAGTTGTTGACTAACCTTTATGATCATAAAAACTGATATAAGGTATTTCAGCCACGATACACCAACTAATTAGTTTCACTAGATCAAATGCTGATATTTCTTCCTGTCCCAATAAAATTGCTAAGTGTCTTGGAATCTTTGAAGTTTCAGTGAAATAATTCTTAGAATCATATTGAATTTTATCTAAGAAATATCCTCGTTTTTTTACAAAGAGTACCAAATATGCCCATTGTTGTAGTACAGAATAATATAAACCATATAAAAAATGTGCAATGTTTAATAGCACGCGAAAAATAATATACATATTGATTTTATTATCAATAAACACAGAAGTTATGATTCAAATTTGTGAATTGCAGACAGCGCGGTCTCTTTTTCAATTCACACAAATATAATACCTGCAGCGTGTCTATAAAGGTATGAAGTGTTCGCAGGTTCAGCTGTTCAAGTTTTAAAGCTGCCTCCACACGGCGTGCCGCAATTTCCGTGCCGCCTGGACTGCCCTGCCGCACCAAAAAAGTTGTTATCCGACATCTATTCCCCTTGCCTACATAAACCGACATGGAGAAATGAAAGAAACCTACTTAATTATGACAAATATATAATAACCTATTTTCTCCTGCATAGGGGGATGTCGATCAACTGTTTTTGGTGCTGTATATAGAGACCTACTTCTAGTGCAATACATTTTATTTACCATTCCCTAATCCCTCATATAAAACGGTTTTCTTCCACTCAAATTATCTATACTATCGCGTGTATCAAATTTTAAATAATTCAATAAATAAATTTTGTACAGACGTGTATATGATAAAAATAAAATCGAATTTACCGTGTTTCGATCACATTATCAGAACTAGATTAATTAAATGCGGAACGCTGTACTCTTCTAATGTTTTTATCTAGTTATTGCCAAATGCCAGAGTAGAAATTATTTTAAGGCGAGTCAGGACTCAGGGCTTGTATCGGTGCCTGATAAGGGTGCCTAGGGCCCTTAACATTACAATTTGCAGGCAGGTTACGGGTTCTCAGCCGGGCCTGGACTGTAGTCTGGATTACTTTTTTATAGTTTTGTATAGTTATTTGGTACACATTGACAATGTGGAAGTATACCATCCGGATGATATTTCGAAAAATAGGGCATATGTTTATCTAAATCTCAAACAGAAACTATTTCTAATTCTGAAATACAATCTTCTGATTATCATAAAACTTTAAAAATACTAATTGATATTATAGTGATACTATAATGATGTTCATTTATAAGAAAAAACAAAATAGATTTGAGTCTTTAAATCAATTTGTCATAAACGCGTGTTTTATTGTTACGTGCAGAAATTTTTATTAATATTGTAATATTTTTTTATAAAATAAAATTTCTAAATAAATAAAATATGCACATATTTTAGTTTGAATTATAATGAATTTTTTATTATGATAAAAAATATGTACGAACGACGTGATAACAAAATTAAGCGTTTTGGTGAAAT
>JAPYZP010003114.1:0-17934 GCA_030522985.1 Torymus sinensis
CATTTGAAAACATGTAGAATGAATAAACATATTTTATATTGGAAGTATATATTATACATATAGCAACGATAAATTAATTTGGAGGAAGCTACGTGCCAATGACTTGGCAGCGGTTTTTTTTAAGCATGTTATTAAAGCTAAATAATTATTACTATCATCCCTATATTCAATACACAAGACACTCAATACGCATATTCGAGAACCAACCAGATAAGTCAGTTATTTAACTGGATACTCAGATGATTGACTATCTGGTTGATCCAAGAACAGACGATAAATATATATATATATATATTTGAGACAAGAAATAAAAGGCTACTTATGTTTTCTTATGGTGATAAATCTATATCTGAAGTCAAAATAGGAAGTTTCCCAGCTAGATTTTCTTTAAATGCCGTTTTCTTATCAGAAAACTCTGAAAATCAGGAAAACTCACCCAAACGAGATTACCTGAATGTGCTTGCCTGATTTATAGGATTCCCTGATAGTACAACGGTATTTAAAGAAAATCGTGCTGGGAAACCCTTCAGTTTAACTTCAGATATGGATTCAGCATCTCAAAATACGTAAGAAAACATGTTTGTTACGCCGATTTCAAACATGTTTTTTTTTGGCCTGTGTTCAACCTGGACAAGAAAAGAGTAGAAATGGCGCTGAAATCTCATCGAACATTAGAGCATTGGCTACCATATTATACAAAACTGACTATCCGAAATCAAGGTGAGTGTTGATGGTGATGGGTCGGATAAGAGATTACCGAGCTCTTCTGTGTCATTATCCGGCTTTCGCAAACTTAAGGTTGAGAGTATGGGGTCAGGTTTTATCGAACCTGAGCCTGCTCAAATAGGAACTTAGGTATAATAAGGGTAAAGACAAAACAGCTTACTACTTTCATGCGCTAGCAGCTTCTATTAAAAAGTAAATCAGTAGTAATTTTTAGATATGTGTATTGGAAAATATATAATTTATTTTTGCTTTCAACTTACTCTATGATTAATCTAATACACGTTTTAATATGTAAATTATTTAGAATATAATACAATAATTGCGATACTAGACATTATAAAGTTTACTGCAGTAGTTATTCATAAATCGGTATAAAACATTTTTTTAGAAACTAGGAAGCTTTCATTAAACTATTGTTTACATTTTTCAGATTTACACATTATTATAATTCTTGGTGCATTTCTTCTTCTTATACTTTGTCATTTCTTTTTAGAAATTTAAATATAGAGAGAACAAAGCCACGTCAACAGTTCGTCGACCTGAGGGGAAAAAAAATGATTTCCCATCATTAAGGACTTATAGTCGAAAACAGAGTAAATTCACAGCGTAATCGTTTCTGTACCACGTCAGTACCTTGAAAAGAAGAGAAAAAGAGGTTTGAAGGGTATCAATCTGCCGTTGCATTTTCTTGGAAGAAATGAAGAAATGTTTCTCCAGTCTATAGCCTTAAATTACGGTTAACCATTTTTTTTCTTTGTAAGTAAAGGGTTGATGGTATGATAATCACGAGGTAAGGCGAGCCACGTAAGCGGATTTTTTCGCTCGAGAGAAAAAAGAATTCTTTTTTACCTCATTAAGGGCTTATAGTCCAGGAAAATGTGCTGAAAAAAGAACAAAGAAAAATACAGAAAGAAGATTTTACCATAAATATATCTAGAGTCTCTGGCTGGGATAATAAGATAATTGAAGTCAACGAACCATAAGTCATATTTTCATGGTGACAGTATGTAGTGTCCTTAGCCAAAATTTCAATTAATTAAAACTCAAAGTAGTACTATTTCGTACAGCTGTCAGAAGGAAATTGAAAATTTTTTGTCCGCATACTGTGTCTTCAAATTCTATCGAATTGGAGGCTTTAGAGATAATTGAAACGCCTGTATTTTGCTTTGTATACACGTTGTGTAAGTTAGTGCGAGGTGTTACAAACGTAGCATTATCTTATACATCTAAAACGAAAATTCTTTAACATTCTTGATAAAAAAGATCTTACATCATCATAAGAAAACTTAGAAAATTTAAAACGGCATGAACCTAAATTAATTATTTTAATTTTTTTTTAACATAAAAAATAAACGCGTAGAAGCAAGAAAAAGATTCCTGAAATTATACCTCTGTATTTCTTTGTGCGTTTGCAACCCTTCCTATTTCCTTCGAACAGTATATAAGTTAAACGATCGTTTGAGCAAATTATATTCTATGTATTTCTTACCATTACATGTACGTAACATAGTACACGTACGTCGTTAATGCTATGGGTGTGTGCGTCACACACAAAGCGATGCGTTTACAGAAATACGGAAGACGTCTATACGCACGGGCGAAACAAAGTATGAAACAAAACATGTAATTATTGGAATACGAAACCTTAGTCAATTCCGCATTTCTTCAGATGTTCTTTTTAAGTCAACTATGACATCTATCAAAATTAAATTTCTATTATTACTTTTATTTATGATATGATATTCAATTAAACAGTCGTCAATAACAAACTTATTATATTTCGCTTAGTAATAATTAAAATTATTACATTATATTTGACATGTAGTATCTAGTTATATAGAAAAAATAAAACAGAAGCTTTTAATGTAAGCCAAATGATACAAGCGTGTACGTATTTGGGCCCAAGCAATGTAGAAATAGTACAGTATTTTTATGAATCTGTACGTCTATTATCTTTTCGGATTGAGTTAGTAAAGTGAAAACCTTGAATCTTCAGAATAATTGCAATGGTATAAATGGCAATACGAATAAATGGCACTAATTAATAAAACTCATCGGAATATGTACAGGTTTTTGTTTGATTTTATATAAGTCAAGTCTATTCATATATAATATATATTTAAGTAGAATTTTACCTTTGAATGAAACCTTAACAGTACTAACCTCGCAGCACTAACTAATTTATCCAACAGAAACGTGACCTTTTTCTGCAGGGCGCTGGTTTACTCGAACGTATTGCCGATGCTGGCAATACCTCTGCTACATCAAAGTCCTGAAGTGCGAGGCTTACCATTTAAAACCTGGCTACCCTACGACCTGAGTCGTCATAAGCTCAACTACTGGCTGTCTTTCGTGCACCAGGGGTTGGGATTATTAGCATGTTCCTCGGTAAGTTTGGCCAACGATAATATCGTGGCAGGATTCACGATACAGGCCTGCGTACAGTTCGAAATCCTGGCGTATAATGAAGATTCTGCCAGGTATAGTTGAGACTGTTAGGTCAAATATACCGCACAGGGAGGCAAATGAGTAGGGGAAGCCCGGGCAAGACGGCACACCTAATGAAAAACAGTAATAAACAATAAATAAAAAAAAAATATTTAAAAATAATATACATATTCTTCAAGGATTTATAATAACAGAAAAGAATATAAAACTATACTTAAGCAAAAATAGGATTAATAAAATTCTGCATATCGAGAAAAACGAAGGTATTTTTTGTCGGCTCGAAAAATCAGCCGGGTAAGATGAAACACCACTTTCATTTATTCTGAAGTCATAAACGAATAACGTACAGAACCTTTAAAGGACGTGCAGCAATAGTAATAAGAACAATCCCTCGTATGGTTTATCTCTGTCGCTTTTACAAATAACTTTTGGCGATGCAACTACCACGATCAGCTTTCCTCGTATTTGTATAGTGTCGTTTTGCCCGTGCCATCTTGCCCGGCACTAATAATTTTTGAAATTTGTTAAAAATAATTATCTAATACAATGAATAACTCAATTATAATGACAACTTCTTTAAATATAAATAAGGTGCATACTACCCCTACAAAGTTTGAAGTAAGTCGTACATCTGAAAGCCAAAGTAAAGACGTTTACTTACGTTGATGAAATCGTAAGAATCGGCGTTGAAAATGAATTTCACCTATGTTATCAACCTGATCAGCGCGGGCGCCAAAATCACACTAGCATATAGTCAAAAATGTTCTTTTCTATCAATTTTCACTATTGTTTTAGTGTCATCTATTATAATATCCAACAAAATTACGTGTTTCGTCTTGCCCGGGGGTACAGTCTTGCCCGGGTCTCCCCTACGAGAAGAAGGTGCTAACGCAGCACGTAGACATCATATTCATATATTTAGGTGAGCTGATTTTACATTTATGTAAATGGAACTATATAACTAAACATTCACCTAAATAACTTACAGTAAATATTAAACAGCAAGTAGAAATTAAGTGTAAAATTTTTTAAACATTCTATTTATTTTGCAGATACATGACCGAAGTTATGAGAACATTCAGTTCCATGATCCTCGTCCAGTTTTGTGCAAGTTCGACCGTTATAACAGCAAGTATTTACCTGTTGTCCATGAAGAATCCCAGAAATTTAGACTTTCTCATGGTACTTACATATCTATTGAGTATGTTGACTGAGTTCTTATTGTACTGCTAGTTTGGAAATGAAGTAACGCTAAAAGTAAATATACAAAAGCTTTTCTACTTACACTGAACAACAGAAATGTAGGGTGACTTCACCAGTGAATAAACGAATAAGGAAATTGCAACTTTCGTTATTTAATTAAGTGGTTTCAAAATGGATTAAAAGTATAATCCTTTTGTAATTTATTTTCTAAAATGTTCAAACTTTACGTCGGTGAGCAAATTTTGAATAAAGAATCAAAGTAAAAATTTTATTCAATAAAAATCTATTAAAAATCTCCTAAAACCCAGTGAATGAACAGGCAATCATAGTATCTAAATCTGTGTCACCAGTGAATGAATTCATCGCCAGTGAATGAACACTTGATACCGGCGATTTTATGATTTTATTCTTAACAAGATCATTTTTTTATGCAGAAAATCTTTATATAAAATGAAATAAAAATTTTCAAGGATTCGAAAATTATCGTCATGTTAGATAAACAATACATAGAAAGCTTGATATTTTCATATATTTGTATAATCCATCCAACTGCCAAGTCCATCGTGGTAACTTGTCATGATACATACGTTAATGTCAGTGTAGAAACAAACTTTTTAAACTCGGAATAAGCCGGGGTTGTTTTTATTATAAAACAATTTATTACTTTAATATGCGTGGCAAGACTTATTGCGATCTGTGACTTAATTTAATTTTTCGCAGGCTGGTAAAATAATAATTAATACTTTCTGTTTTCAATTTGTTTACTTCTAATTCTACTTTTAGTTAGAATAAAAAGAAATATGTTTGAGGTTTTCATCAGTTTGTTGAAGATTTATTTAAAATACTAGCTAACTACACGCGCGCTTTTTGTTCCTTCTTTATTGAACATGTATATTAAGAATAGTTTATTTGTTATAAGCCAGAAATCTTTTTGTTCTAATTCTAATGCATCTTTACTAATTCATACCATATTTTAGTACATTTATCCTTAATTAATACTAAATTTTGAGTGTTAGAAACTAAAAATACGTAGAAGAACGTTTGATTACTGTGGCAACTCCAAATGCGTATTTAAACCTCCCTCAGCACTCAGACCATACATTGCCTACTAATATGAGAAGCTGAGCTGAGAGTTAATTCCTGTTATTCTTGAAAGTTTTCTTTAGATGATCTGCTATATCCTCTTGATTAAAATCATCCTCATGCTTGTCTTGATTGAAAATGTTTTTGTGATTAAAAAAGTCTTCTTGTTTGATAAAATCCTCTTGATTGACAGTCCTCTTTATCTTCTATTTGATTAACATTTTCAACAATGATTTATTTAAGTACATCTTGACAGAGTAGTAAACGGTCCTCGAAAGCAGATCAAGCTTTGCCTTTTATGTAAGAACCTGAATAAAATTTAGCTTCTAAAAATAATTGACAACAAAAAGTAATCTACATTATTAGGAATCGATTAATAAGACTAATTTTTTCTATAGTGTGTATTTTTTAATATGATAAAAATTTTCACCTCATTTCGTTAATCGATCACAACTACTTGCAGAAAGATAAAGTCAGTTTAATGATGTGTGAAATGACAGAGTGATAGGAGTGGCTTTCCTTAATTATTATTCTCCTGTAGATTCTCCTAGATAGGGAGGGTTGCGAAGAAAAAGAGTTGAAGACACATGCGGGGGTGAGAATTTGGTATCAGGACGGGCATGAAGCTGTGAAAATGGGTATGAGTTCGAGGTAGGGGCAGGAGTAGAAGAACGTGGAACAGAGGAGGAAGGAATGTTAGTATTTGATATGTGAGAGTAGGAGGGCAAGGGAGTCGACGCATGAGGAGAGGGAGAAGGAAGCATTGGTGTTTATGGAACAGAGGCAATGGCGGCTGATGAGTAGGAGAATGAGCGTTTTGAAATTATAGTACGACCTTCAGAAGTGTAGTGGTGGCTCCCAGCGGACTTCTTGAGTATAAGCCTCATCGAGTGAGAGATTGCAGGTAGCAGCATAGGAGCGAACCTTTTTCTGGAGAAGCCACTCGGGGCGAGATTTGCCATTGAGCAGATGGTTTTACCTACAATTAACACAGGCTGCGACTCCTTGATAGGACCGGCCTCCGTGTCCGAATGGGCTAAGCTGCCGCAGTCTTGGTAAAGCTCCTTGCTCTGACACTGATTCTTCAGATGACCAAACCTAAAGCAGTTGTAACACATTTTAGTTTGGAATACATAAGCACTGACTTCATATCTAACATAGTAGAGGTAAACATGCGAGGGGAGATTTTGGGTCATCAAAGATGAGAAGGCCAGAGTTGCAGGGAACAAATTCGGTGGACTTATGGTCTTTGGTGACTTTGTAGTTCAGACGATCAGCCTCGAGGAACATGTGCGCAGGAGAACAGATGTTAAAGATAGTTTAATTGACGACAACTGTAATCTGGCGAGAACCTGAGGGAGCGATTGAAACAATGTTACCTTTGTGACAGGAAGCGATAACTCTTCCGACAGTAGTAGGATTGAGTGATTCAGCAGACAGAGGTTCGATGAATACTAGAGAGGGCCTTCATTGGTTTCAGAGTACAGACAAGCTGTTTCAGCTGTATCAGCTGTCTCAGAGTTTTGAGAGTCGTTAGGAGGCTGTTGAACTACTGATTTAGAGGCTTCAGAGGGTTGCTGCTGGATATGAGAGCCTTCTGGGGGTTTGTTCTTAGGGGCAGAGAAGCCCTCAGAAGTATATGGAGAAGAATCTCGAGCCCTTTTGATCGACTCTTGAGTAAACTCCGTGTGACCTGCGGAATATTTTCTTTTTTTTTAGTTTGAAACCGACGAATCGACTCGATCGATAAAAACTGAGTATGGCACATAAAAATCATTTTTTTATAAATATTCTCTGTTACAAATAGCAAATATTTCTATAGGAAACAAAATTCATAAAAACTAATAGAATCATTTAATCTATAGAAGCACTTTGTACACCTTGCACTTTTGTGTCTTAATTCTATCGTAAATCCTCTATTTTTCAGCACATCTTGCACAAATTATTCCAGAATATAAACGTCATCTTCACACCGGTGATTCTGATGCAGTTCTGCCTGAGCTCCGTCGTTTCATCACTGAGCGTTTACCAGCTTGCGATGAGCACAGCCAACGGCATTCAGTTTATTACGATGGTGTTATATCTGGCCTGTATTCTTGTTGAGTTCTTCATGTACTGCTGGTTCGGTAACCAGGTGACATTGACCAGGTAATTTTTTTGGACTCGTGATTGTACCAAGTGACAGAGATCGCATTTGTTGCAGATATGATCATAATGATGCTGCGGGCTCGTCGACCCATCGACATGTCCTGCGGTTCATTGATTATCTTGTCCATCAAATTATTTACTTCTGTAAGAAGATTGTTTATACTTTTTATTCGAATGAACAATTTTTCGAATTTTGTTTTTTTTTATAATCGTTATTAATTCCAGATTGTGAAAGCATCGTATTTGGCTTTTAACATTCTTCAACCGCTCATTGGATTAATGAGATTTAAAGACTTTGAAATAACATGTCGGAGAGTATATATGTATTGATGTGCAAAAATGCCTGTATAAAAATATTTATCTGAAAAGGAAGAATAGTTGTAAATTTTAAGTAATATTACAATAATTAAATGTACATACGGAAATTTGTGATCTAAAAATTTCTATTTTTAATAATATGCGTGGGACAGACCACAATTTATAGTAAAAATTGCTATTATTTTGTAATCTTTACTATTAATTGCAGTAATTTTCATGCAAAGATCAGTCTGCCCCACGTATACTATCAAAAAATAGTAATTTTTACTACACAATATTTTTTGTACACGGATACTATGCAGTTTGATATCCAAGAGTAACAATTAAGTGGTGCTTCTGTAATTTTTTAAAAACTAAATCAAATTTCCAACGCAAAAATGGGTAATGGTGTTTGCAAGATATTATTCTTCTTTTTTTTTAAACGGTTAGATAAAATTATTTGGTTTAATATTTTACGTTGGATTATCTTTTCAATTTTATTCAAGCGAATTTGTTTAGACACGGAATTTGAAAAGCACATGAAAAAATCTAGCTTAAACACTGTAAAATACTACTTCCCGTAACGGATATTTTCACATAAAACTATAAATTTAAAAATAATTATATACATCTACACCGGTGAGAACATTTTTTCAAATGACCTTTATCCCCTTCGTTATCTTTAAGAAAGAAAATTTGAATGAAACGGAATAAAAAAGTTACTACTGTGGAAGTTTGTGATAAACGTTCGTCTAACACGCGATGCAACAAAGTTGAGCTCCTCGCGTATAGTGACTTCGCTCTTCGCCTCGCAGCAACACTCACACATACATAAAGATTTCACTCAAGCTCGTATAAAGACTCTGCATAAACTACATAATTCAGGTGAATAAGCGTAGCTGCGCTCCGCGTCAGACGCGGAAGGGGGTACACTTCTCCCGTCTCTCTCTCTCTTTCTCTCTCTCCATTTTATACAAGTAAATTATCATACCCTGTGCTTCTAACAACCACCTCTTTAACCCACGTTAAAAAAGAAAAAACTAGCGAGCGAAGGGAATGCATGATACAGTACATTTCGCCTCGAGGTTAATGATACGCTGCGCGCTTAACTGGTCGTGATGTGCCATCATCGCGCGCTACCCGAGTCGTTCGGCTTCGCCACGAGCATAGGACTCTGGCGGCCATTAAACTTGACTCCCAATGGATTAGCTTTCGCCTCATATCAGCTGTACACCTGTTTCACCTTCTCCATCATCATCCTACTGATGATCACGCAGCTCATTGCTACTGTCTTTTTTACGAAGACGGTGGACGATTTTACCGAGGCGACGTATATGCTGCTGTCGACGATTAATGCCACTGTTAAGGCCGTCACGCTATTGTCGAGGAGAAAGTTGGTGATCGAGCTGGGCAATATGCTACTGAAGAAGGAGTGCGTGCCCAGAAACGCGGAGGAGAGAAAACTGTGCCAATACTTTGATAAGCTTGCCAGGTATTCTTTTGTGATTCTAGGTTTTATTTGCATCGTGTATAATATGAGGATTTGACTCAATTAATTACTAATTTGTCCATATTATATGTATTAATATAAATGATCATTGTACATAATGCTATACACATTCTCGGAGAAACATACTTAGAATAAATATCACAGATATCACATCATTGATATAATTAATATTGCAATAAAAACCTTGTAAGCACGGTTATCATTGATGCTTCTTTAGTATCTTAGCTGTTCTATTTCTTAAGAAACTTGTTCACATGAGCAATGCACATTGTAAATAAATAAACAAAAATGCACATTCTTCTTTAAAAAACCGTTGATTGATAAAGGAAATGAGTTTAATATCGGTTTATTTTTTATTCAGATTTGTCGGTTATTTGATAACATAGTTCCACAAAAAAAAAAGGTTCTCTGCATGATAGACTGGACCATCATATGTTGGTGTATTTTAGCGCGCTAAACATGACTCCAAGATGAAAGTTCTTCCAACACGTCTGAATTTTGACATATCGTAACAAACAAGACAAAAATAATTTTTCATTCATTTTTTTTTTCAAAAAAATAATGTAACAATGCTTGTGCCCTTCAATGCCAACTTTCAATTATGCTTCTTCAATCATATCTTACTATCAAATTCTGTTTTTCTACTTCGAAATTTACACGTTTAGATCTCGGAGAAAAGAAATCGTAGAGCGATGATTCAAAGTTGGTCTTGAAAGGCACGAGCAATGATACATTAATGTAGAGAAAAAATGAATAAAAAAAAAATTGTTTTCGCCTTATGTTTTAAAATATCTCAAAAACCGTATCTTAGATATCTCAATATTCAGACGTAGTGAGCCAATTCTAATCTTAGAATCTTACTTAGGGGCCAAATACACCGAGATATGGTTGTCTAGTCTAATACACTGAACCTTTTTTGCGGAGCTGTGTATAATTTAATGAAAAAACCAACATCATTTAGTTGTATAATAAATAAAAGGAATATTTATAAAACCAAATATTTTTGCCTAATTTACTAAAAACTATTGAACCTTATTCGTTTGATATGCTAAAATATGCTGAAACTTCCAGTAAATTTATCACATAATGAATTTTCATTAAAATATACAACAAGATGTGTAAGAGGTTGTGTGGGGTTTATTGTAGCTTCTCAATAATTTGTCTGTTTTTATAACAGTTGTTAAATATTCCATCACAATAAAAGTGTGTGAGGCGAATTATTTCGGCACTAGTGTACTTTGTCTCGCTTGGACAACAAAATCTCTTGTAATGATTAACATTACATTCACACATGCGTATCATATTATAAGTACTATTTTCAAATATTTTCTGTGCACACTGCATGTCAACCAATACTTCACACACAAATAACCTAGAGATATTAAATTTCGACTTTCAGGAAGCTAAGTGTTAATGTATTATTGGTAGTAGTTGTAATAATTGAGAATAGCTAAATGTGATGGCTCTCTTTTTAAAAAAACCTTTGAAAAATAGATGAATTAAAAACATTGTTTACGTATGCCTAGTTTGTAATATCAATCAATGCGTCGTCTATAAATTATTATTGTATTGATAAGTCACGGGATGCACCACATAAACGTACATTTTTAGTTCTACCATCCGACCCCCTGAAATAGAGCGTCAAAAATTCAAGTAATTGATAAGAACTATTGTCCTTTCTTTAATGGATATAAATACGTAACACTACCTTCTTGAAAACGCCTTTGATCTTTCGGCCAGGTACTGCACTTTATCATGCGTCGTGCTGGCTGAAGCCACGGTGAGTAGTCTGGCAGCCTGGCCTATGATCTTCGCTTTTGGTGAGAACCTATTGCCGTTGCGCGCCTGGCATCCCTTCGATACCAGCTCTGGGTTAGCTTATTGGCTCTCGTATCTGCACCAGTCAATCGGTCTGATAATGGTCGCCGCATACGACGTAGCCAATGACACTATCATCGCGGGCTACATGATCCAGACCTGCGGGCAATTGGACTTGATGATGTTCCGACTGCAGGAGATGTCGAGGCAGATATCCGAAACTATGTTTGAGAAGTCAGTGCCAAGGGACGTGATTAGGATATTTGAAAAGAAGATCATTAGTCAGAGTGTACAGCATCATTTGTTGATTTTCAGGTATGGTTTAAATCGAAAGTTTATACACCACCTGTGGGTAATTTTTTATTTTATTTGTCGCGATATAGACAATAATACATAGATTTTATATCATATATAAAACATTATTAGATTATTCAGTATTTAAAATTAATTTATTTTCTATTTTATTTGATTAAATGAACTATAAGCCGTACTCTTATCAAATAAATGTGGCAATATATTAGCTGTGTAAAATAATGCTCAGATTTGCAGAGGACTTGAATGCCATTTTCGCTCCGTCCATCCTGATACAGTTCTGTTTGAGTTCGATAGTCCTGTGCGTTACTATTTACCAGTTGACCGCTAATAAAACAAGCGGATCAGAACTTGTATTTCTGTTACTTTACTTACTATCGATGCTTGTTGAGTTCTTCATTTATTGCTGGTTCGGTAATGAGGTGTCCTTAAAAGTAAGTACATAAATACGATTTGACAACCTAACAAATTTCATAATCATTCAATTGATGGATATTTTGGATTGTAGAGTTTGGAACTAACTACCGCAATTTGTGGGATGGATTGGACTTCGATGCACGTGAATACCATAAAAGAATTAATAATCATGATGATCCGGTCAACTTCCCCAATACTTTTATCATGTGGTCCACTGATAAAATTATCCCTGGACTCATTTATGAATGTTAGTAATTACATCCTCTGTATGTACGCATACTTCAAGAGTTTAAACTAAAATGTTTATCTTTATTTTAATAGATACTCAAAATTTCATATTCGGCTTTTAATGTCCTTCAAAAATCTTTATGAAAAATATCTCCATTACATTAAAAAGATTATATGTATATTTTTTGGTTAATTTTGAATGCAAGATTTAGATATACGTTACAATAACTTATATGAAGATATTTAATGAAAAGTAAGTTAGAAATAAGATGAAAAATATTTATTATACCACCGAAAAATCGACGATTATTCATAGAAATCAAAAAGGTATATCTATTTTAATATTGTAATTGTATACAAAATATGTTTTATGAAAATTCTTAATAAATAATTACATTTTCATAATTTTCAACCTTACAATGATTGAATCAATCATAAAAATTGTAGTTGAGAAGTAAAATTCTTCAGCTATGTTATAGGATTGTAAATATTATAATAGCCCGTAAAATAAAATGGTTTTTAGTTTAGAAAATTATGATTTAATATTTAATTCATTAAATATTATTTGATTTGATTTTTCTGTTAAAGAATATATCAGTAATTCAAACAATATGCTATCATTTTTACACGCTTATATATTTAATGATAAGAACTAACAAATAAATAAAATGATTGTGGTTGCACTTTCCATATATTGTTCATAAAATAAGTTAACAAACTGATAACCTGTTTTGTTTTTCACCTTTTATTCACTCAGCGCACCTTTTTTTACAAACTACATGTGTGTTATATTTTTCCACACTCATATCACTCAACTATACTGGGAAGGAGGTGAAGAGCCATATCATTAAGCATAGCTGTATCAGAGCATGCAATCATCATTTACCCAATGTACTAATTACTGCCTACGCGAGTTAAATACAAACCGTTCCCTTTAAGAAAGCAAAATATACTATGGGGGGTTAGAAAAGTTTCGATGAGGAAGTGGTGGTATTCGTTATCTGGATTTCATGCAGTAAAAGTGCATCTAAAAAAATATTTGTTCATAATTTTGTTTATCTTTAAATTACCAAGAGAAGAGTTTTGGACATCATTTAACAAGGGAAAGTTTAAATACTCAAATTGAAATAAAAAATAAAATAAAAATAGAATAAGTTATTAAAAAATAAGTTGAAATGTCCGTCAAGGAAAATTATAAAAAAATTTAGGCGGGTTAAATTTATTCTTAAATTACTCAACGATTTTAATATACAATAAACTTACCTCTATCATATCATAAGAAAATTTTGACAATTATAAAAGTTTTAATCAAACCTTTATAACCAAAATGATGCACACGCTCCCAGAGGCTTTTGCTTTAGCGACAATGTGTGGCGCGTGGGCTCCACCCTACTGGAAATCCAGCATCGCTCGTGGCCTCTACGACTTCTACACCTTTTTCAACGTCCTCGTTATGTTTCTCTTATTAACGGCGCAGTTGATAGCGCTGATCGTCTATACAGAGAACATGAATGAATTTGCGGAGGCAAGCTACGTGTTCTTTGCGAGTTTCAATGGTTGCGTGAAGGGTGCCAACCTACTTTGGACACGCAGAAAAGTCGACGAACTGACGAGGGTGCTGCTGAGGGAAGATTGTAAGGCGAAGAATCTCGAGGAGGTGCGGATTATCGCATCCTACGATAAACTGTCAAGGTTTAGTGATTTTTTTTCTAGTTTTTATTTGTAGATGGTGGCTGACGATGATTATATAAAGCATATAATTGAATAAGTTATAAGATAAAGAATGAAAAATATATATTAAGGTATTATCTTCTTAAAACAGAGCTAAACATCACAATTATTAAGCATAATGAACACGGTGTTTTGATAAATTACCTTTTGTACATAGATATATTCAATTTCAAAGCTTTATTGCTTTCTCAAAGAGAAAGCTTTGTAACCGTGAAATTTCTCGACTCTCAGATTTCGATAATTTTTATATTTTCGAGCTCCCTTAGTCGAAATATGCGTTTCCTAGAAAATCTCTGTGTGTATGTATGTATGTGTGTCTTCGTGTGTGCCATATTCGTGTGCGCGCGCGCGCGTGTGTGTACTGTGTGTGTGTGTGTGTGTGAGGATGTGTGTGTGCGTGCGTGCGTGTGTGCGTGTGTAGTGTGTGACTACTGAGTGTTCATCTTTGGTAGGTATATGAAATTTTCGTGGAAAAAACGGGAATGTGTCATTTTCGGCATCGGTGTGAGAAAAAATAGTAAACGCTCCACGGGAGTAAAATTGGCCAGCGCACATCTCGTGCTTGCCACTCTCGCCTTCGGCTCGGGTGGCAATTAATTTACACGAGATATCGACTGCCCAAATTTTGTCCTCCCATGGTGGGTAATATACTATTATTTTGAAGATGTGCAACTTCAATTATATAGTTGATGGGATAATATTAAGTATTTAAAAACTAAAAAATAAAAATATGGAAAAATAGAAAATATTTCTTTTTCTCGTTGGGTTTGGATATCTATCAGAAAGAGGCCCATTTTTTTAAAAGTCTTGAGATTCTCTATCTATCCATATTTTTGTCGGCTCAATCGGATAATATTACGTCGGCAAAAAAACCTTTTATAGTAGCGAGATGGATACAGCCTTCTTCCCACCTGAGAATTTTACTCTTATCATAAAGATTTTTTTCATAACGAATCATAATTCAATCAAGACGTTTACTCAACATATACTCATGTGCAAACAATCATATGTCAACAAATTTGTCAGTTTTACTTTTTGCATACATCTTTGTAATTTGCATGATTTCGTTTACTAATATTTTGAAAAAGAATAATATTTATATTTAAAATTTTTTTTTATTTAAAGAAAATTTATACTGTATAATAGAATGAATTATTTGGAATCATCATTATTCTATTTTTTAGCAGCAATTCATTTCTTCTTTTAGATCAATAAATAGCATATGTTGATGCTGATAATTAATTTATTGTGTACATTAAGAAATCTAACCTTAGATGAACCAGTGTTTGATATTTCAATTTATTATACCGACGTTTCGGGAGTCTAATTATAATTACTCCCTTCTCCAAGGCTACAAAGCATTATACAAGCACACAAATAATGAGGCGGTGGAACTGTGTAGAAAGAGTATAAATTGAGACAGATACCATTAAACTTGATAAATCACCATATGGTTCGTCTGATGTCTAGTAAAGAACCGAATTCCTAATGAAATTGTGTGTGGTCAGTGCATATGATAAAAATAGAAGGAATCAATCACCCTGTTCGTCACCCATTGTCGCCACCGCCTTGTAAAACCTGATAGCTCCGACTGAGGGTGACTGTTGTTTCTTCCACTTTCCCCGTTACGTCCCGTCCTCTCTTAATTTCAAATTTTCCTCGAACTTCCCTTACACTTGCTCGAGTGATCTCCAGTGTCGTTACCTCGGGTAACAGACAAACACTGTTTTACAAGCCGGTAGCGACAGTGGGTGACGAAGGGAATGATTGACATAAGTTTCCTTTTCATGGTTTATTCTACTTATATTTTTAAACTCTATTTTCTATTTTCATCATATGTACTGGGCACACACGGTTTTTTTTAGCAATTCGGTTCTTTCCTGTGCATAAGTTTTGTTCACAAAAAATTAACTCTAGACATCCAACGAGCCGTGTGGTGATTCATTAAGTTTAATGATATCTGTTTTAATTTATACTCTTTCTATTCAACTTCACCACCTCATTATTTATATGATTCTATAATGCTTTACAAGCCTAAACTCCCGAAACTTCGGTATAATAAACTGAAATATCAAACACTGGTTCGTCTAACGTCCGATTTTTTAATTATCAACCAAGACCTTCTACGAATGTCAAACTTGGGACAAAAGCATATGTTGACAGCTTAAATTTTTCAATTTGCAATTTAATAATTACGATTTGACTCCGTAAATGTTTTTAAATATAATTTTATATATACTTTTAAATAATGTATTAATGCAAAATCAAATATGCAGGAATAAAGCAATTTTATATTAAAATATACATTTAAAAAAATTATTTGATGTAATTTAACTATTCTCTTTGAGAAAGCATTCTGATAACACACGCTATAATTCAATACAGAAATCTGCAATTAACCCTACCATGACCATAATTTAATCACGACGCTTTTACCCATGAACTTTAATATTCCACCAATATTCTATACTCACGCTCTACACATCGCAGATACACAACATTATCCTACGCGACCC
Source organism: Torymus sinensis (assembly GCA_030522985.1). NCBI lineage: Eukaryota > Metazoa > Arthropoda > Insecta > Hymenoptera > Torymidae > Torymus > Torymus sinensis. The sequence continues at coordinate 16,438 of JAPYZP010003114.1, forward strand.
TCGTGGGCATGTCATCTGGCGCCACGGCCATTCTGCCGGCATTTCTGGCGCCAAAGGGTTCCTACGCGCTCCAGCTAAAAGCCTGGTATCCCTACAAGATCGACAACGACCTCGTCTACTGGATCAGCTACGTCCACCAGGCGTTGGGCATCCTGATAGGCGCAGCCTGGAACACGACAAATGATACTGTTATCGCTGGCCTGATGATGCAGGCTTGCGCGCAGTTGGATCTGATGAGCTTCAGGCTACAGGTGTTGCCGGAACACTCAAAGCTAGCGGCTGCAGCGGATGCACCAAGCAGTGAGGTCAGGTATATAGAGCAGAGGGTTGTGAAGCAAAGTGTGGTTCATCATCTGCAATTATTATTTTATGTTATTGTCTTGTTATTTTATTGTATTGGTATGGGTATTCGAATAGGTTGGTTACAATAATGATGTTTAAAGAAAGAAAGAGATACTAGGAATCACTAGCACTCCGGTATACATGGATTTAACAGATATCAATGGATGTTATTATTACAATAATATATTACATACATGTCGGAAGTCTGGTATGTTCATTATTGGAGTTCGGAAATACAAGCTACGGGGTTCGGAGATCGCAATAGTTTCGTACATTTATTACTACCAGTTTGAAACTTTAATGTGCCCAATTTTAAAGCAGCTTCTTGCTCAAATATTTTCGACTATACGTAATACTAATTGGATTTAAAATATTTCCATTGTATCAATCTGTCTATTCAATTTCTTTGGAATTTTGAGATACACGAAATTTGTAAACTCCAAAGTCCAGATTTCTTTCTATGTAGTGTTGTATTATTGTCGTAGTAAATATTGTTCAGAATAAGATGGGATTTCTTTTAGAATATGTGTGCATAGTGAAAAATAATGGACAGACCAACAATATTTTATTTATTCAACACTGTTTAGTAACTTATAATAATAAGAAATAAAAATTTACTATATTTGACTATTGAATCGTCGAATAAAATAGATTTCTTTATTTAATCAAATATAGTGCCAAGACGACTTACAGCGTTTCGATCAAAAATATATTTCTTGTATGGTTGCTCATCTTAATTAAATACGTTAATAAATTTCTTAACACTTACCAAACAGAATAATTTTTCAGGTTTGCGGACGATTTAAAGAACATTTTTGCTCCGTCCATTCTTGTTCAATTTTGTTTAAGTATTATTATACTGTGTATAACAATATACGAGATGACAGCTGAGGATTCGAATATACCAATGTCATTCATGTTGATATTTTTGTCAAGTATGCTAGTAGAGTTGTTTTTGTACTGCTGGTTTGGAAATGAAGTCACTTTAAAGGTAAATGTACTTGCCAATTAAACATAAGTATTTTGTAAAAGAAACTTTTTCAAATTATACTGTAATAATGTTATAATTTATTTATTCAGAGTTTAGGATTTAGCGAAGTTATTTCTACGGCAGACTGGACTGAATTAAACGTAAGCACTTTAAAAGGTATTTTA
>JAPYZP010003115.1:0-13175 GCA_030522985.1 Torymus sinensis
GGCGCGCTTCTATTAATGAGGCATGTGTTTTCTATTTGTAATTTTCGGAAGGGTAAGGCATCTAACTTACAGCTTTTCGATATATCTAGTCCCACCCTATGCAAAGTTACGTGCATTTGAAAAGTGCCAAAAATTACAAAAAATTTAAGAATTACGTGGATTTGGGAAAAATAGCTCGTTTTTGGACCTTTCAAAAATAGTGCTTTTCACTGTCTTAATAGCTTTAATTGCACGTAGCTTTATTCAGTGATCAATTTCCATCTTCAGCCAGAAGCCATTTTAAAGGTAATATTTTAAGACATTTTTAGCCTTTCCTGGATGAAATCAACCTGGTCGTATACACCTTTTTCAGAGTTTGAATATTGTATTTCATTATATTGATACTGAACAAAATTTGTATTGATGAAACAATGGTTTTCAACAATTCTTTTTGGAAATTGTAAACTTCTAAACAATCTAAATAATAAATATAAAAAATAGGTTTAAAAAATTCAAATGAGTATTTTAAGTGACAGAAAACTATTAGATGAATTATATTACTTTTGTTTGATTATTTTGGCTAAAAATGTTTCCGTTTAATTATAATTTTCTACCAGAAAGAGGCCGGTATTATTTGACAATACTGGATATTAGGTCATATCATTATTCTGCAATATGAAAGTATAGCGTGTTTCACTTCCGCCTAGTGCCGGAAATATAATTCCAGCTCTAGAGCTTTACCTAACGGCTCCTTCGTAAAATTATGCGAATTCGCGAGCTATCTCGTATCTCAGCATGAGCGTCGCCGAGAATGGAATCGAAAATCACATAAGGCGCTCGCGCGTCAAAGAAAAAGAGACGGCTCCACTCGGCGTATACCTTAATCCCAATCTGCCCTTATCTCTGAAAAAAAACTGCTCTCTCCTTTCCCTATCCCACTGTCGAAATATCTCTCGAGCCTCTCTCGCCGTGCGCGCCCATAAATATTTCATAAGCCTGCTCGAACAATGCCACATGTGTGTCTCTATATATCTTTCTTTCTCTCTTTCGTCATAAATAGAGGAAAAAGAGCACGAGAGCCGGCGAGAGCAAAAAGATAGCAGCGCTCCGCCGGTCTGCTGGCAAAAATTCATTAATACGAACTGCGCGCTGAGAAAAAGCCAACGAACCCCGAAATGCAGCAGCGCAGCATGTGTCACGTTCACGTCCATCTTTATATCTCTCTCTAACACACGCGCATGCGTATATATGATACGTCGACAGAGAGAGAGGGATAGGGAGAAAAAGAGCAGAGAGGAAGAGAGAAAGTAAGAGCAAAGAGAAGCGGCCGCGTATCGTTCCGCAATATTTGGAAAAAGTATGAATAACTCAGGCGAATGCAAATGAGGCTTTCGGAGTGTCGCTGGTAGCGCTGCCACCGTGCGCGCGTCCTCTCCCCATATCTTCCTTTATTTTGCGCTTTTTCCTTCCTTATACTATCTTTGGAACGTCGGTCTTCGCGCCGCTTTTTACCCTCTGGCTCGTGCATGTATGTGTGTGCACGTGTGCGCAGTGAAGACTAATTACGAGTGCCCGCGTATCTATGCGATGAGAAAAATTCAGTTTAATCAAACGTGGAATATGAAATGGAGTCTTGCAAACTAACAGAAGCAAAGCTTATATGTACCCAACGAATTGCAATATTCCAAAAGTGAAATTAAGTGGACCCCGCGAGATTAATTTCGACTGCGCATATAACTCTTTTCAAGTAATATTTCAGAATTAGAAACTCGTAAAATAGAGAATTATTTGATCATTATGAGCGTTTTTACGAGTCCTTATAATTTGATGCTAGTATAATTTACGTTCGCTATTGATGGAATTTTAATTGTAAAATAAAATGTAAATTCTTTCTTTTGAATATCATTCACAAACAAGTAAGTATCTAATGAAGAAACTCGTAATTATCTTTGTTCAGATTCACTTTGATAAATGTAAGTTTTAATAATTCAATTATGGCGTCTTAATTACTACCTCGAATACTCTTAGTCATAATACTGTCATTATTACTTTAATGTCTTCTAGTTTGGAAGGAATTCTTAGTTTCCATTCCGCGCAAGAACTACTTTAAGGAAACAAAAATCTCCGCCTTGCAGGGAAATTAATTGCATCTTCTACACATAGTTTTAACTCCTCGGATCTTTACGAGTTTTTGATTAACAAATGTACTATGATTTTATATATTTTCATTTTATAATAAATTTCCCTCAGTTTTAGTCTAGTTCATGTATACTCTCAATTACTTTTCTATTCCATTTCGTGTTATTCTTCTATTTTTAGTCGTATATACGTGTATCACATTTTCTTTCCCTTTGGGTCTATTTCCATACTTTCTAGTCTCTGTGACAGGAATACTACGTTAATTCATCGAAATCTAAATATAATACAATAATAGATTCAAAACTTTAAAGATGAGCTCGAGAATAATCAAATTTAAACAATTGAATAATCAAAGTATAACAATGTTCTTTCAAACGAACATGAAATGAAATGCAAATAGTATTACATGGAAAAGCAGCCGACGCACGATTGCATTAATATTCTTCATCTACCCAAATTTGGATTACCTACTTAAAGTAGATAATGTCCGCCACCGATAAGACAAATAATTATAGCATATTAAAACCTTACTTCTCTTCATAAACCAACATTATGAATTATACCACTTTCATGATCTTTTTTCATAAAGTAAGAATAAAGGTTTTTTTATATACGTAGTCATCACACGGTTCGTGCATTCGATTGGTTATAGTCGTAAAAAAATAAAACTTGTATTCTAAAAGTTACTTTCCATCTTACAAAAAAACATATAGTATAATGCAATTGATCTAAACATTGTCAAAGAAAATATGCAACATATATAACCAATAACGCGATTATACTCTTTTTTTTGCGTACGACATGTATATCCACCAGCTTTCCCCGTGCCAATGAACATCATATCGATATTGGATATTGAGTTTGGAAAAGTTAAATCATAATGGACAGTCCGTTTCTTTATTCCATTGACTAAAATCTAGCAACCAACAGCACGGCGCTCTGGCAGAGCCTCTCGCGCAATATATAAAAAGCCGGCGCCCTCGACGACAAAAAAAAATCAGGTCAGTCCATCAACATTAGCGTCGACTCTCTCATAACCGTTCGCGCGGCAATATACAATTCGGGGAAAAAAGCGCGGCGAGAAAGCTGGGAAAGCGTCGGGCGCAAAGAGAGGCGCTCCTTCGCGGCGCCAAAGGCGGGCCGTCCCCGGGAAAGAGAGCGCGCGCGCAATAAGAGGTTCGCCAGAGAGCGAGAAAGAGTAAAGAGTAAGGGGTGCACGTATGTGCGGTGCGCTTCTTCCTCTCTCTCACTCTCTTTCACTCTTCGGTCGTTCCTTCGACGACGGCACAGTGGCAGCAGCTGCAGGACTGGCAATAGTCGCAGCCAAAGGCAAGCGCGAAGGAAGGGGGCAGAGTAGAGCAGCAGCAGCCGAGCATGGAACGCTTCCAACACGAAGAAGAAGGGTGGCGGCGGCTAGTGCAGCTCGCTACTACTCTTCTTCCTCTCTCTTTCTCTTTTTTACTTGCTCCCCCACCTCCTTTTTCACCTCCAGCGATTTTTCCATCTCGCTGATATTCCAGCTTGTTCTCTCTCTTTCTGTCTTTCTCTCGCTCTCTCGCTCTTTCCGTGGAAATTTCTCTTTATCTTATATTCCCTTGTTCAACCCTCTCTCTCTCTCTCTCTTTCATTCGCGCAAGACGTTATATCCCATCGTCTTTATTGGTCGATCTATCGTTAAAAATTTTGTTTTAAACTTTTTTATAAGTTTTATTACACAACATGTTTCCACTGTTTCTTTTGTGTTCTATTTATGAGTAATTCGTGTATGAATTATAAGGATTTTGAAATAAAATTTATTTTTAAAATTGTAATTTATAGTAAAAAGTAATCTTTAATAATTAATGAAGAGTTTCATTTAATAATGACAACGTTTCAAATTGATAATATATAAAAGAAAATCGTCCAAACTGAATATTCAAGCTTATTTAAAACTCCGGCTTAAATCGTCTCCACGGCCGACAGCCGTCGTTCCTCTTTATATCTCTTCTGGAGCACTCTCTCCCTCTCTCTCTCTCTCCACCCGATACATCGTCGTATCGCGTTCTACGCGCCACGTATATATACGGCCCCGTCGTATCGCACCGACGAAGCTCCGACGGACGGCCAACTTTTCGTCCATTCGAATGACTGCCCGACACTCGCGACGGAGCGACGACATTCGCCGCGAGCGCGTAAACCCTGACTTTACGGGTTCGGGGCCTCGACGCCGTTTATGTATGTGCGCATCAGCGCGCAAGAGAGAGAGAGAGAGAGAGAGAGAGAGAGAGAGAGAGAGAGAGAGAGAGAGAGCGAGAGAGGCGAGAGGTAAAAAAGAACGCCCGCGAGAGGAGGAAAGCCCGCTGATTTATCGGCGAAACGTTCCGGGGAAAAAGCGATCAGGCTTGAGAGATTGCGCAAGTACGGTGTATTAAATAAGATTTGGAAAAGTATATATAGAATTTTACAGAGCACAGAAAATTGACTATACATTTTTTCGTGGTACCAATTTCTTAGTCAAATTTGATATTCATCGCAAAATAAGTGTATAATTATTTTTGTTATACGTTTTATGATGAAAAAGCATGCCATTCGCATTTCACGCAGAGCTATGCAATTATTGTTATATTAAAATACCTCGAAAATCACGAGCAAAAGCCACAGCGAAAGCACACCGAGGCGCTCTCATCAATATCACAGCAATTAATAACAATATATCGCTCTCGTACCGAATTTTCTAGCCGAAATTCCAGCGAGGGAATTTTCATTAAATTCGATAAAACAGATCCCAACATGCCGGGGGCGCCTCGTTAATAAGCAAAACAATTGCCACGCGTCTGCCACGGCCGCCGCAAATAATCGCGGGGATGTCGGTATAGCGCTGCAATTGGCCAGTACAGTAAGCCCGCGTAACTCGCTACCTGCGCGGACGGGAGGACGTGGAGAGAGGGGCGGACACGACGGTGCGGAGAAGGACGTGGGCAAACACAGATCTGAAGCGTCGTCCTCTCGACGTCCACCTCGTCAATCGCGAGCCGAAGCTTGCGCGTTGTACACGAGCGCCTCCCCCCTCGGTCAATGATCCGTTTGAAGCCACTTTAGTGCCCGCAATGCTGCCCCCTCCCCTATGCCGCCCCCCGCCGTCGCCCAAAGAAGTGGCCGTCGTTCCGCGAATGCCGGCGCTCTAGTGCGCGCTCGCTCGCCTGGCTATCGTGCGCGGAATGCTTTCCTGACAATCCGCGCGAGAGGAGTCGCTACGTATGTGCGCTTTTTCAGATTGATGCTGCGGGTAGCGCGGAAAGCTGCCGAAGAAAGTCAGCTAAAGCATGCAGATGCTATGCTCTTTCACTGAAAAGTTGTCAAGCAGAAAGTATCGTTCGTCGGTTAGACATTTTTTTAGAAAAAAAAATCAATATTCTTTTATTAGCTCCAATTTTAACGAAAATGACATTTTTCTATTTTTAGGTTTTTTTTAGAGCATTCAATATACGTGCAAATGTTGGCGAATATTTTTATCAATATTACTTCATGTAGAGAGTGTATAACAATTCTATATTTTGTCAGAAATCATAGAATTAAAAGTACACGTATAAAAAAAGAATTTTGAATACTCTGGTATAAAAACATTGAATAATATTGTAACAAACTTTTATTTGATACCAAGCAGATTTGCTTAACAATTTATCGGCTCTAATTTTGTCCGGGCGTTTGAAATCTCTTATCCGCTTTAAATTCGTCACTCTCCTGCCGGCGATCGTCCCCACAAGCGCGCCTAGCCTTCGTTAAACCAACTTTCCTCGAAAAAAGTCAGCAGCAGCGCGGGACAGCTAAACGCGGCCGGATAATCAAATGGAGTCCTGCGCGTGCATCCGGCTGCATTCGGCTCATAATAGGACCAAAGTTGTCTCGTTACTTGAACGACCGATTGCGCGTCGCTCGAGCGTCATGTAACTTTCATCTCGGCGAGCTCTTACGCAATATTAACGCGCGCGATGCATTCGGCCAAATTGGCCCGCTCACCCACGGGGCAATAATAGAAAATAGCGATTACATATAGAAAAAAAATGCCTCAATGCGCTGTCGGTGCTCCGCGCATAAGCGACGGGAACATTCAATAATTTTTAGTCCGCCAGTCGACGAGCTTTTTTTGCCCCTCTGCGCCGCAATAAAATTCGCGGTCGATATAAAAATGTTTTTTCAGCAGCCGTCACCCTTTGAACTCATCTTTTTTTCGGGCGCGCCGACGCGGCTAACGATGCGGCGCAATCGTTTGCGAAAATCGAATCTCTCTCTCTCTCTTTGCTCCCCCTATGGTGCTCGCGAAATTAACAAAACTCAAAAGCCGCAGCGGGAGGAACGCGTATACGCGCGTTGCGTTGCGCCCAGCCGACTGATCCTCGTTGAGCCCGCACGGACCACTGGATTATGGAAATATCTCGTCGGGCGCACGCACCCTTTGTTTTTCCCGGAGGCTCGTTCCTATGATTTAGCTGCCGCGTGTATATATCTATACGAGGGGCCTGTTCCCCTCTTCCTTGCCGCTCTCCCGGTTTTTCGCCGTCGTCGCCCCCCAAGCGCCACGGCGACGGCTCCTCACACGCATGAGTGGCTTATCCTTTCACGCCCTCGTGCGCGCCCCGCACCCACACTCCTCCTTGAGCGCTTCCTTACTGTCAAAGTTTCGACTCTCGCTTTCTCCGTCTCTCTTTTTACTCTCTTCAATCTTCGAGTGAAAGAGACCGAGAGCTATTTTATTCCGTCATATCTGTCGCCTTTACGCTGTTTCTATTACTTTTGCCTACACTAGCTGCGAGACGTTTAGTCGATAAAAAAGGCCCCTCGGTAGAATGTTTTGGAGCGTTGAGAAAATACACTTAATATTGCCATTCAAAACATAGCGAACTGGCGAGTGCGAGCGAGAAAATTTACTTCGGAGGTCGAGGGGAAACGGAACAGGCTCATTGATGAATTTCTAGCTGTAAAAGGTTTGTAACGCCTTGGCAAAGATGTTAAAATATCAAAGAATGAAAGAGGACTGTAAAACCAATTTCTGATTAAATATTTTCATGTGCTCGTAATTTTAGAAATTATTCGTTCTTACAGGTATATCTTCTTGCCCAATGTCTGTTACACTGTTTTAATCGAATCTAAAAGTAACCTTTATGATGGTATTTTTACTGTGTATATAACAGATAAAGAAAAAAATATTTTCTGTTATATGATCTTATAAAAGGGAGGTCGACACGAAAAATAAAATTTACAACCTATTTTTCGTGTGCAGGTATAAAAAAAAACTGACGTGTAAAAAAATATACAACATACCCAAAAAATTGTAAATATTTTTTTTTCAAAATAATACAAAAATGGTAGTTTTTGGAAACGGTAGTTGATCTTGCGCATGTACAGGTCTATTAGATAAACATTCAAAAAATATTTTCATTCAAGTTTTTGCTTTTAATGCTTAGATCGCCTGTATACTGATCTCTCAATACGATTAACCCACGATAGCTCCAAGAAAAAAAATGACGCGGCATTGCGACGACCCTAAAGAATCCTTTGCTCCCACTTTTTATCAGTATTTCCACTTTCTGTCTCTCCCACGCGTTCGCCTCCCTCGTTTCTTTTTTTGCGCCAGTATCGTCCGCTTTTTTCCCAACTCTTTCGTTCTCCTCTCGCTCTCGTTTTCGCTTTCTCTTTCCCAGTCGAACGGCGTCGCTCCGCCTTTACTGTCGTTTCATCTCTGGGCGAAACTTTGCCGTCTCGCGCAGCAATTTTTCTTTTTTTCGCACCGCTCGGGAGGAAAAACATCGTCATGGTCGCCGTCCTCGCGGGACTTTGTCCTTGGAACGCTTGTAAACATTAAAGCTCCTCGTTGACACTCGCGAGCGATGAGAGAGCGAGAAAGATGAAATATACGACGCACTCGTCATATTCGGGATGGAGCGCGAGACGGCAGAAAATCAACTAAGTACGAAGTTTGCGAAACTGAGCCTCCTCGGCCCGGCATATACATCATCCTGCGAGAGAACGAGACTGTCAGTTTTCGATCGTCGGGGTAACTCAATCGACTCTCTGGATTTTAATATTCGGAAAAGTTTTGGGGAGGAACTCGAGATAATCCGTACTTTGCGGTGTGATAAATAATTCATCTAAGGAATAGAGACTCGCGCAAATCGCATTACGGAAATACTTTTATTGATTACTCGACGATCAATTCTGCATGTAATTTGATATATACAGTAGAAAATTTAGTACCCCAGTTTTTTCGGTGTCAGTGAAGAATCTCGTTTTATATTTGGTAACTAATAGTAATATTTTAGATATTTAGTTCATTATTCAATACAATATCTATCACGAATTCTACAAATTAGATGCTTGTTAACTATTATCTATTTCATGCAACACTGCATGGAGAAAAATATTATAGCAAAAATTACCATATTTGATTATAAAAGTGGGGCGGACTTGAATTATGAACAAAATTGGCCTTAATTTAGGGTAAAATTAGCAATTTATTTGTGGAAATTTTTTTGATAATTCGAGTCAGTCCCAATTGTACAATCAGACATGGTAATTTTTACTACAATGTTTTTCTTTCGTGTTTATTTTATTTTAAAAAATTAAAATTTTGTTGTGCTTTTTAGCGATATGGTACATTTTATAAAATATTAAATGAACTTATAAAATTCCCACCCCAAATACATAAAGTATACGATAGGCGGTACAGTATGTTAAGTATACGATGTTAGGAAGATAACAAATTCCAATAAAAAGACCCCTCGCCGAGCGATGCTAACCAGAATTTAGACATCGTTCCAAGCCCATTCCCCAGTAAAAAGATATCATAGCTAATGAAACGGAAAGTTATAAAGCTTCTATATCCCCTGAGCAGCTAATGTTTACCTCAATTAGTTGCTCAATTATCCCTAATTCGGGCATATTAGAGGCGGCGTCCCTGACGATTCTTTCTCTCTCGCGCGCGTGGGCGTATATATACGCGCTCGCTTCAAGAACGGGGCATACAAGATTTAGGCGGCGGGTTTATGAATTTGAAAGTTTGCTCTCTCGCCAGAGCGACTCGGAACTTTTCGAATGAGATTGTTCTTGATTTTCTTGCCCGAGCGGTTCTACAAGTCTCTGTTCCTCCCCCCCTGGCCCGGCCCCTCGAGAGCGAACGCGCGGGCCGCTGGTCCGGAAAACGGAATTACGGACGATTCTCTGAGCGCGCGCGAGCAGGGAGGGAGAGAGGAGCGTAAAAATCGCGCTCGCGCGTGCCGCAGCCGCCGCTGAAGGTAAATTAGGCAGCGACTCGGCCGCGCCCGGGAAATAAAATCACCGTTTAATTCAGCCCCGTTCCTCGGAGGCGGGCCGCTTCCTCCACTTTCGTGCTTGCTCCAGCGGAGCGCGCCGCCGGTACTCTCCTCGACTTTGTTCTTTAATCGCGGCTAATTCCGTATAATTGGCTAATAAAACCATCGGGACTTTTGGATTTTCTCGCGCGAAATTCGGACGGTTCAAGTGAAATCCGCGCCCCGCAGTCCTGACTAATTGTTTCATGCCCCGGCTCTCTGGGTTTTCTATTTTTGGAGCACTCTCCTTAATCGTGCAAAAAAAAAGAATAAGTCTTCTCCCGCATAAAGTACGCAGTTCTCATTCGAAGGGCGTGTCACGGGCAGGCACAACCGTAATTAATTCATAAGCAGTGATCTGCAAATCTTTATCGCGTCGCGCCCATTGCGAGCGTTGCCAAGTGCTCTTGCGTATGAAAAATAATGTCATTCTACCCAGCCACACACACACACACACCCACACATAGAGGGATAGAGAGTCGAGCGGTGGCGTAAACTATACACTACGTACAGCCAGAGCCATACATCACGCGGAACGGCGCATGGCAATAATAGAGCAGTTCGCGTGATTGATCGCCGCGCGATTGCGAAGCCGGCGCGCAGGCGTCTCGGGCCAGCCCTACCTCCCCCCCCCCCCCTCCCGATGGGGTTAATTGCGTGAATCGAATTCTTATTACCGGAGAGACTAAGAGCCAGTCGCCGCGAGCCCGCAGAGACAGTGAGAGAGGGAGAGGATCTATAAAACCCGTGTGCCAAGAATATTAAAGGGCATTCCAGGCCGCCCGCCTCTCCTACCCCCGCGCCGCGAGGATGCGATCGGTTTTATTAATCACCAGGGTTTCTCTCTTCCTCCCCTTCTCTCTCCCTATCTTCTCCGGGGAGGAAAAAATGCGCGATAGAGAAGGATCCGCGGAATACTGATCAGTTAATCGTCTCTCATCTCTCTCTCTCTCTCTCTGCGGCTGCGGGCTCATCAAAATTTCATAACAAGCGAGGTGGAAGCTACACCTCGCGCGCGCCGCATCACTTATTTAGCGCCCGGCGCCTCGTTACTCGCCCTGGAGTTTTTAAAAGCCGCACGCGCGCGCGCACCAGTGGAGGAATTTTTTGCGCGCACAGTCCGTCTCTTTTTTCCGAGGTACGCGCGCCGCCACCGCGGCCGAGTGATATAGGTAGCATAGCGGCTCGCCCGGAATCTTAACTCATTGTTTTTTGCGGCGAAGGAGGGCCGCGCGCGCGTGAAAGATTCAGCGCAGCGGCTAGCTGCCGGTATGGTAAATATACGCGAACGGGCTTCTCCGTCGCTTTAAAAGTTTGCGCAAGCACAGCGGCTGAGGGCATTTTTTATTAACAATGGGTGTATATACGGTTAGTGGGCCACTCCGTGCAGAGGTTCGTTGCTTTTTTCATGGATGTGTTTATGATTTTGTGAGGAATTAGTCGGTAGCATAATTTAAGAGATGTAATTATGTGCAGCCAGTCTATAGCAAATGTATATTCAAACAACTGAGAAAAGATAAAGAATAAAAATTTTTTTTTTTTGTCGTCACGTACATCAATTGCAGTAGATTTTTTGTTTCTTTGAACCATTTTGAATGTACAAGAAATCGGAAGCTTTTTGTGCGGGAAATAACTTTATTAATTCGAAAAAATATACGTATAAAAAGGACCTCTCTCAAACATAAACCATTTTTCCGTGGAAAGTCGCACAGACATTTCAAAAAGAAAGAAAATAGAACTAGATGATACGAGCTTTCATTTGCTTTTTGCCAGATACATGCTAATCCGATCTTTATTTTTCGATCAAATATAGAACAACCTCCGAAAAACGCTCATAAATGTTCGAAATGAGATTCCACTATACTAGCGTCGGAAAGCTTATATTTATACAAAAACTTATATACTTGAGATATACGAAAGAAAAGTGGAAAGTTATTGTACGTTATTTCGAGAAAGAAATACACAGAGTTGAACGCATACTTAAGGCGGAAAGCCGCACGGTATGTTTCGTCAAAGCTGCCCATTCATCTCGGTCACAAAGCTTATGTAGCGCGCGCCGTACGCAATGAGTCGCCTGCGTTGGTGCGCATGCGGCCGCGAGATAACTGCGCGCGGCCTTGTCGCGCGGGCGGAGATCGCGTTTCACGCTGGAGTGGGCCTCTAAATCTTTAAGTCGCGAGCGCGCGCGGCGCCGCGTCGTCCCTCGTCCAAATATAGCGAAAGAAGTTTATGTATGCGCGCGCAGCCGCTTTGATGCCGACGCGTCATTCGTTAACTTTGATACTTTGCCCCGGCGTTCGAGCTTGCGCGCCGCGCGTTCAGCGCTCAGCACGCGCTACTTCTATACACTCCCGTCAATTTATTTAATGCTGATGGACATCTTTGAGCTTTACCTACTAATGATCCCACCGCCGCTCTCCCTCCCTCTATCTGCGAGAGTGAAAATAAAACTCTTTGATCGCTGCACCAATGCTAATGTTGGCAAATTTTGTTTAATCTTTGTATAAATCGTTGGAAATCAGTTAGGCAGCAGTAATTTCAAAGTTTCTCTTTAACATTTTATATACCAACGAGTTTTCGCTGCAATCTCAATGAAATAAATGTATACTCTCGTATGAGCAAATATTTTTATTTAATTATATAAACTGATTGAATTTTATTAAATTAATCGCGAATGTTCATTTTAAATTGTTTACTTGTCATTGATATATATATATTTCTCGTTGTTTGGAAGAAATAAATTTGTTTATTTTACAAATAACAAAATTCAATATTGCCTCACGGTACAATAAGGCGCAGCTAAAAGCCGAATTACCATTAACACTCGCTGGCCGGCACAAGAGGCAAACACTGGCACAATAAAGCACTCGGTGCAGCGCTTATAAAAGGCGCAATTAGAAGACGCAAAATCGCTTAAACAGGGCGCAAGAGCTCGCGTACGTCCAATTTCTCTCCCGCGCCCGACTCCGAAAGGGGGGAAAAAAAGAGCAAAAGCTCGTAGCGGCACTACACAAAATCGTCGCAACGCTCGGTTGGGCATTCTCAATGGGAAAGCTGCGCGCGCGCAATAAGCGGAGAAAATCGTTGAGGGGGCGCGAGTTGCGCGAACAAAAGGCCCCACACGTGTCCGTCCGCGGAGTCTTGAAATTCCAATTCAGCTCGATGACCCTTATGGCGCTGGTGAAAAGGACGCGGGTAGCGGGGAACGTGTACGCGAGTATACACACACACACGCGCGCGCGAGCGTCCGCGAAAATTATTTCAACCGCCAATTGGAGCGCCAATTGCCGTCACCGCCGTCGCCGCTCCGACAATTGGTTCACTTGCTGCGCGCGCTTGACCATTAATAGCCGTCGGCTTTATCTCTTCGCGGATAATGCGCCGGCCCTCAACGACGTCGTCACACGAGAGAGAGAGAGAGAGAGGAGGACACACACACACCCAAGTGCTCTGTATATACGTGTGAATGTGTGGGAGACAAGTGATCAGAAGAGAGATTCATCGGTAAAGTTGGTATACGCGTAAAATCAAAAGTTCGACAGTAGGTGTAGATTTGGCCATTGTGCGAGCCTTATGGTTTGAAAAATAGTTGAATATCGTTTGATCGGGTCCGATCAATGAATATACTTCAGTTCGATAAATTAGTTTCCAGCTGTAGAGTACACAAATGTAAATAAACTGTAACGCAATTTTAGCATGAAATATAAAGTGTCAAAGTGGATATTTTTGAAA
>JAPYZP010003116.1:0-14317 GCA_030522985.1 Torymus sinensis
TACCCTATCTTTGATTGCTTGTAACTTTCTTAAAAATCAATATTTTTTAACGAATCAGGGCTTAAATTTTAGCTTTTACTGCCTACTTTTATAATTTTTCTTCGTCGTTGTCGTATCTTAAATACTTGCAATGTGAGAGTCAATAGAAAAGACATCATTTTTTGACGAAATAGAGGTAATTTGAGATGCGATTTCCCATATCTCAAGAAAAAGTGCCTATGAGATGAAAGTATGAACACTAGGCTTCATTTTTATGTACCAGAAATCGACTCTCCAATGCCCGCGAAAATCCGTTTCCCGGAGGCCATGGACTCTCCTTGTAAGTATATATTTTTCTGGTAAAATACAAGACATGAGACATGATATAGGAGACTCTTTATAATTACGAAAAATAAAGTCCTTTGAATAATTATGTGTTGTAAAAATCTCTCATTGTACGAAATTTAACCAAATATTTTAAATCTACTCTCTAAATTTAAATATGTGAAATTTCCACTTATCTTAGAACTGACTGTCTTTTTCACTTTTTAAATAAGTGAACAATTTAACATGTGAATGCCTATATCATTCACTTATTTAAAGGTAAAAAAAGTAGTTCACTTCCATAATAAGTGCTAATATCTCTTATTACATGTCAATATTCACTTATTCCTCTAGTAAAAATACGTTCACTGCGAATATGTGAATATTGACATATTGAATAAGTGAAATTTTTCACTTTCAAATAAGGGAATTAATTGCTTAATCATTTTTTATTCACTTATTCATAAGTGAATTGATTACTTAATCATGTTTTAGTCACTTATTTATAAGTGAATTTTTCATCTATTAAATATTGATTTCACTTATTTTTTTTAGTGAAATAATAGACTTCACTTATTCATGTCAATATTTACTTATTTAAATTTAGAGAGTAATTGGCAAAAAATTTTAACATTTTAAAATAGCAAGGACTTGAACCTAGATTTGTTTTTGTTCAAACTTTTCGTAAAGTTTTCATACAATATATAAAGAGGTGCCTATCGAAATTATATTAAGTTTTTTTTATTATTCGCTGGAGGATTTTAAAGGCGCGAAAGTCAAAACTGCGAGGTCGATAACTCTTGAAATAGTTAAGAAAGATAAAATAGTTTTGTAAAAATAAATTGTTTTATTTGAAAAAAGACAACATCAACAAATCTGGAACAAGCAAAAAGTATTGTTTTTGTCTATTCGATAGTATATAATTAATTATAGATTTCTTTCCAGTTGATGTTTGGAATTAATCTTGGAATTTTGTTACTAAATAAAGTTACAAAAGAACTTTTATGAAAACAACAAAAATGTTTTGTAAATTTTGAGAAAAAATTGAATTTCTTCATTCTTACGTATATAGGTTTAATTATTTATACTTCAAAGAAAGAAGGAAACACTGTCTCATTATGTATTTTAAAACCTTACATTTGCGTCTTTGACTTTCTGCTAAAATTGAAGGACACATGCGCACATCACTATAAATATGTACTGAAAATATTTGGGTCAAGTCGATTTGGAGTGTCGTGTTCTTAAGACGCATCTAGCTAAGTAATATCGCACCTAAACTTACGAACTAATACTTCTAAATTAATTTTATGAGCAAACTTTACGCGCTTCAGGACGACAATTAAAAAATGTAAAGTGTACCGTAATTCCCGTGAGAAGTGCGTACTTATAAGCATTCCTGCTTGCTGATTTTCAGATGCGTGCTTGTGCCACGACCGAATTAGCACCTGTAAGTATTTTTATCGGCATAGTGAGAACGGCGATATAAAAAAGCTATTCTATTATATATCACGTGTAGGTATCCGCTCAGTAATATACTTACTAAAAGAAAGAATAAAATTTTTCTCGTTATACCTATATAGGTTGTTAAACTAGAAGCTGCTCGTCTGTATAGCATTTGTTTTCCGGTAGTAAACAAAAGATAGCGGACGACGCGCCGTGCGCCAACGCCGCAGCTTCCTTGCGCGGATGGAAGACAGAGAGCAAGGCGTGTGCGCGCTCACATTTTCGACGTTTCGTGCGGGAGAAAAAGCCGAGGGCGTCAGCGGGCGTCTATAGTCTAAGGTCGTCCGCGTGAATTTGGACTCGAGCCGCGAGCGCGGGAGCTCTAAAAATAACAGTAGAATGTAAACACACATGTGTGTACGTGTTTATCCGCCCGCGGGGAGCCTTGGTCCAGTCAATTTTTGAGCTTCAACGTGCGCGCTTTCCTCGAGAGGTCTAAGAGTGAGTGCGGAGGCGATCTCTGTTGCCCATTTGTAACGGTATATACTTACATTTTCAAATATTATAATCTCACTCCATCTTATTGTTCAGAGTTTTTCAAAACTTTAGAGCAACAATTAGTTTACATCGGATTCTAGGTTATGACACCCATGACTTAATATTTAATATATGTATATATATATATTTATATTTATTATTGAAATTTGGAATAAGAAAAATTGTTAGGACATGCATATATGGTAAAATAGGTGTTGCTTATAAGATACGCATCATAATATGAGTTATGAGAGAAAATCGTAGAGAAAAAAGTATACTTATAGATAGTAATAATAGCGATTATATGTTCGGTGCGTTGCAGGTTTGCGAGGACACCCTGGCAGAGCACAAGGAGCGGCTGGCGGAGCTGCGCGGCCTCGTTGCGCAAATAGCTTCGGACGTCGGCCTGGACGCGGGTGGGACGCTGCAGAGCGAAGTCGAGGCTCTGGGCCGCCGGCTCGAGGATGTGCGCGAGACGCTCTCTTCGTTGGCCGACACGGCGGACGCCCGCGCCCTCAACCAGCAGAACGCCAAGGACGACATTTGCCAGACCAAGAACTTCCTTGACTCCGTTCACCAGGTAATAGGATAATAAGTTACCTTCCCGCATAATCTTCTATTTTATCAAATACCCTGCACTATAGATAAGCATGAAAAGACAAAATACCATCGGCCGCTTCCAACGTTTCACTGTAGGTATTCTAATAACGATTGCCATTGTTTTCACTTGGAACGAGATTGCCTTACGTCTGGAAACGGATATCCACGGGGCGATTTGAGAGACGATTTCCGATACGTGATAATACAGCCACTCATTATCGCTAATGAGTTCTCTTAAGGTGGATCCGTCGTGCTGAGCCGTATCTTATATGAGGGGCCCGTGGGGGGTCAGTTTTTATGAAATTAAATTTAAATTTTGCTGGTGACTTGATATTTTCTTCACAAAAAGATTTTGAAGCTCAAATGTCATACTCTCTAGGTGGTTTCATGAAATGACGAGGAACGATGCTTCTCTCTCCATAAGTGCCTATGTTAAAAATTGAATTTGCACACATTTTTTTTCTCGGCAGTTCACCTGGTGACCCTACTTGAAGAAAATACCAAAAAATAAGTTAACATTCGTACTTTCAGTAGGTATTTTTCTTTTTTCTTATTTATCGACTTCGCTAATTCGCCGGAGCCATCTTAAAGCTTTAATGTAATCTTTGTTTTGACGGAAAATGTTGATTTCTTAACACTTTAGCTCCGGGAAATAAATAAGCATTCCAAATTCGTTATTTAAAATATTTAATTGCATCATACTATTATACAATTTGCTATTTGCAAACATAATTTAGTATCAAATACGCATGCCCCATCTGCGCAATTTTCTTTTTTATGAGATCTTAATGAGATCCTATTACAAATTTCGGACATTAGATCTCATGTAACATATCATATGAGATCTCATCGGCAATTTTCTATTAAATACAAAATTTCAGAAATTAGATCTTATATCAGATCTCATCTGCAATTTTTTATTCAATAAAAAACTTCAGCCATTAG
Organism: Torymus sinensis; assembly: GCA_030522985.1. NCBI lineage: Eukaryota > Metazoa > Arthropoda > Insecta > Hymenoptera > Torymidae > Torymus > Torymus sinensis. The sequence goes on from JAPYZP010003116.1 coordinate 3,829, forward strand.
ATCTCATGTGAGATCTCATGAGATCTCATCTCTGATAACAAAATTTTAAATATTTTTTTATTTCAATTATAACACTTACCATAAATACTATTTGCATGTCTTTAGTGTATTTAAGTTACCTAGCTACGTCCAACGCGCTTCGCGCGTATTACTTTTTTTATTTTATTTATTTATTTTTATTAATTTGATGTTACGAACATGACCAAGTTTGTTTCAATTTAAAAGTTTGTTTCAATTACTTAAAATCGAACTATAATAACAAATTTTATAAATAAAATAATGAAATTTTTCATATAATATTTCAATGATTTAGTTTTAAATACTTAAACTCAAGAATTCAATCTTGAAAATTCAAAAATATTAGATTTATGCGCTTACTCTATATAAACCAATCAAATGAGTCTACAACAACCAATCAAAATAGTCTTCTTCTGATGACAAATTTCATTCATTACTTTTTTAAGAGAGGATTTGTCACTAAATCGCCGTATCAAAAACAAGGCAGGCCTTGTAAGTTTGACTTTTGGAAAAGTCATTATGAAGTGATCAACTCACACAATCTTATGTGCACTCGATATTGTCAACTTGTTTGTAGGAGCAGTCGGCGGGTCGCCACGTATCGGCCAGTGGCAGTACTAAAGTTGTCACTGAGAGACGTTCCTGTAGATCTGGATTGAGATCTATTCATGATCTCAATTACAATCTCATATGAGATCTCATAGCATATTTTCCGCGGGTGAAGATTAATGATTATTATGTTCCCACATGCGCCAACAAATTTTCCACGCATAAAAAATTAAAGTAAAAGAAAAGAGCTTTAACTGAAGCTAAGAATTGTTAAAATCCGATTTTCTTTTCGTTTTTACGACCGAATTGGGTAAACTTTTTGTTGAATTGTACATAAGATGAGTAGACTGTCTTCATTCGGTGCAGCGTGACCTATATAATGGATTATAACGGCATGAAAATGATTGCATTGGTAATCAAAGATAGCTCAAGAAAATGATTATTATTATAGATATAAAAACAAACAGCAGAAAAAAATAAATAAATAAATAAATATAAAAAAAAAATCTGAGAAATCAAAATTGACTAACAAGCTAATGTTTATAACTTGGTCGTTTGCAGTCAAATGAAAAGTCATTACTTTTCAAAAAGAGTGTCGATTATTTAAGATTATATAGCTCATGTATCTCGAAATGAAGGGCTCGTTGGAAGCAATTAGGGATACCGGGCGGCGGGCTTCAGATTTACGTAGCAGAAAACGACTCTATTGCACAATTTTGACTCATTGAGCTATATGTTCATTTTTATTTACATCAGACATTTTAACGAACGGCTAGTCTTGGAAAATGTAATAAAATCCGCCCGGTAAGTAATTGAATAATGGCCATTCTCGGATAGGCTTACGCGCGAAAAATGCAGGTTTGGAGTTGTCTTGGAATCACCTTGCTCCCCATTCTGCACGTGCGCGCGCGAAGCCACGCGTGAAAGAGAGAAATGAAAGCGATTGAGCCCCCCCCCGCGCCAAGGACGCTTCGTTTAAATATGATTGTTTCCGCCTCGTGCTGTAGAGCAGAGCCTGCGCCTGCGGTGCTGCCGCTTGGAGGCTCGTCTCGCTTAGTGCCTAGAAAGCCCGGTGCTCGGCACAACTCAATCATCCCGGCCCGTTCGCGCTTATATTTTAATTGTAGTTTGCGAAACAATTTCGTTATGTCAAGGTCGCGGACCTTACGCCCTGCGCCGTTATTGCATCGGTCACGAAATCCGCAACACAAGGCGCCGCCAGCTCTGAATGAGCTTGCCAGTCGCAACTTTCGCCACCCCCGCCCCAAGCACTCGCACGTGCAGGATAGGCGCGTGCGTTCTTGAGCCCGCGAGGGAAGGAGCCGCGCCAGGCAATTTACGAGGAGTGTTGCGCGGCGCTCGCGATCGCGCGATAAGCCACTTGTTCTTGTTTGGCATTGTCTTCACTCCCCCTCCCAGCCCTCGATCCACTATCCCCTTTCTCCTTACTATCATACCAGAGAATATCCACAGCAAACGTCATCTCTTGTTTCAGAGCATAGCGACGGTGGGCCAGGGCGAGTCGAGCGAGGAGCTGCGTCTGCTGCGCAACCACCTGCTCGGGCTGACGCGCGCCGAGCCGCAGCTCCAGTCCATGAAGGAGCGCGCCCTCGAGGTGGCCCCGGGCCGCGAGACCTCGATCGTCGAGGTGCTGCATCTCTGGCAGCGCCTCTTCCGCGAGACCTTCCAGCAGTACCACCGGCTGTCCACGCGCCTCGTCCACTCCCAAGACGTGGCCGCCGCCCTGCGGCTCTGGCAGGAGTACCTGGGCCACGTGCAGGAGTTCCTCTCCAGCAGCCTGCCGGGCGACTACAACGGCCTGGCCGAGCACCGCAACCTCTGCGAGGTGCACACGAACCTGCTGACGGACCAGCAGAGCCTCATTCAGATGGTGCGCTCCGAGGAGGGCCGCGAGCTCTCCGCCGCGGAGCAGTTCAACGCCCTCACGAACCTGCACAACGAGAGCCTGGCGCGGATCATGGAGAGGCACGCCGCCATCGGGGACAGACTCGCCGCCTGGGAGCGCTACAGGCTCGAGCAGAGCAAGCTGCTCTCCTGGCTGAAGGACATGGACCGGGAGCGGGCCAGGCTGCAGCTGCGCTTCATCCACCTGCGCCGGGTGGACAAGATCCTGCAGAAGATCGAGGCTCTGCTGGAGAGGCTGCCCAGCGGGGAGTCGCAGGCCGAGGCTCTCCAGAAGCAACAGGAGGCGCTGCTGGCCGGCTGCGACGAGGCCCTGGCGCTGTCCGTCAGGATGGAGCACGCGGCGAACGCGCAGCGCATCTCTAACGTCCGCGCCAGCCTTGAGACCTGGAAGGACTTTGTGCTGAGGATAAAGGCCCTGAAGGACAGACACGCCGAGCAGAGTGCCAATATTACTGGCGTATTCCAAGAGACGAGTCAGCTCATCGGCCAAATAGACAACGCTAGTCCGGGCAGCTTGGCGGAGACGCGCCGTCAGCTGGACTTGCTGCAGCAGCATAAGGCCAAGCTAGTCGCCTGCACGACGGACCTCGAGTCGCTCGGCGTCACCACGGAGCAGTTGCGGGAATGCCTTAGTCCCACTGACATGAAATCCCTGAACCAGCAGAGCTTCCTCCTCTGCCAGCAGCACGGCGACCTCGAGCACCAGCTCGCTCTGCTATCCTACAAGCTGGGCGAGCGCTGCAGTTTGCACTCGAGGTGGGAGAGCAGGTCCGCGAGGCTGCTGCTCTGGATGCAGGACACCGAGGATAGGATTCACAACTGCGACACTGCCAATCTGGACGAACCCGAAGAGGCCTTAAAACGACTGGAATGCGAGGTTCAAGCTGAAATGGCTCTGAAGCAGAAAGAGCTCGAATGGGTGCAGAACAATGGCTTGGAATTGATAAGCATAGCCGAAGCTGCGGAAAAGCTGAGGCTAGAGAAAATACTGGACGAGGTGAATGAGAGGTGGAGCAGACTGCTCACTGCCGGAAAGGCACGAGCGAACAAAATCGTCGACCTGATGCAAACTATGAGCACTTTGCAACAGAGACTGGCCGAGATCAGAGTTTGGCTTGGCTCCGTTGAAGCGCAAATGTCGGAGCCCTACACGATAGAGTCCGCTAGTCCGGCAACGATTCAGAAGAAATTGCAGGATCACGAGCAAATTCAAAAAACCATCGAAGCTGAGAGTGGCAACATTGGCCAAGTCCTCAATCTCTGCGAAATACTGCTTAACGACTGTGACGCCTGGAAGGCATCCTTCAACACCGACGTCATCAAGACTGGAATGGAAGGTCTGGAGCGCAGATGGAAGGCGACGTGCGTTAAATCATCCGAGCGCAAACGTAAAATCATACTGACAGGTAAACTACTTGCTGAACTGGAGACTATAAGGCTCGAGCACGATGAATGGCTGACCAAAGTGGAAACGAATATGGAGGTCTTGGAGAAAAGCCTTGCTGACCTCTCAAAAGACAATACAGAGAAAACTTTGACTGAAGCTCAGAAGATCCTAGAAGACATAAAAGCTCATAATCCAGCTCTACAAATTCTTGAACAATGCTACAGCCGTTTGGCCAAGGGAGGACTGGAGCCAGAGAATTTAAGGTCCTTGACAAAGCAAACACGACTGCTGCTGGACAGGTAATACTTGTATATGTTAATATTACTCTAAGCTTACGTCTATTAACTTGGTGAACAATTTCCTTTCTTCAATAGGTGGCACGGATTAATGCCAAAGATCAACACTATCATAGCTGCTTTGCAGAGAGACCAGAAGACCTACCGCGAATTCATCTCCGCTCATGGCGCAGCTGTTATTGGGCTAACACAGGTCGACGTAATGCTGACGCAGCTCCAGCACCTGGCAACGCCAGATCAGAAAGCCTCGCCACGGCGTCGTCTTCAGGAGCTTTCCGATATCGACACCGAGTTGGACAAACAGAACGCGACGCTGCGCCGAGCGGATGAGCTTGCACTGCAAGTGATGCATGAGAGCAATCAGGACGACGTGGCCAGCATTCAGGAGCTCGTCGACGAGTATCAACTGCTATGGAAGGACATAAAGGAGCGCGTCGACACTTTGCGCATCAAGATCGAGACACAAGAGCGACAGGAAGTAGACGAAGCCGTGCAGGTCGAGACTCTCAAGTTTGAAAGAGATAGTGCTGTGCAGGTAGACACACTGCCCAAGCTTATGAGAATGACATCCTTCGACGCGTACCTCATCGAGCTCGAGTCGGCGATCAGTGAGTGCAGAGTGGCGTTGGACGCCCTCGAGAACGCTGTGCTCCCAGAACCGGTGCCTGGCACCGGACTTTCCACAGCTGCACGAGCTATTGTAAGTTCCTCCCTTTTTATCTACCGTTAATTTTTCTGGTTGTTTCTTTCAATTATAACCAATTAAACATCTACAGGCTAGACTTATTGGAAGTTGCCAGTCGACAATAGAGCTTGTTAAACACTTGCATAATCTTTTATCGGAAGAAGAAAACCTCGCAAAAGCCTCTGAAGTTGTAGAGCTTACTGCTCGTTATGAAGATCTACTGACAAGAGCGCGAGCTCGAGAAAATCAAATCCGTGAACTCAAGTAAGTTAATGAGAATTTGAACGCACTTGTGGTTTAACTTATTTACTTTGGCGAACCTATATAACGTTTCCAGACACATAACATTCAACATTAGACTTATTTTTTATGAATAATTCATATTTTGCTATTCTAAAAACTCTAGTAGGTATAATAACATTTTCATATTATGAAGAGGTTACAATATACAAACTTTGCTCTTTTGCTGTGTATTTCATGCTAAAAATTAGACCATTTTTCCGTATTGCTATATTTCTTATCAAAAAATAGCTTGGATAGTAATGCTCTAGACAAAACAGCAATTGTTCCTTTATACATTCCATAAGCTATACCATAAACCCGATATAACTATGCTAGTGATAATCTTACTAACACGTTAACGTTAATCCCCTGCAGGTCCCCCTTGGCTGGTGCTTATTGCTTCCCTTGCGAACAGTGAGTGTAGAGACTTCTCTGCTTTTCATAAACAATACTGATATAAAAAATGAGAGTGCTTTTTGACAATTGAAAGTATTGTTTGGTTATCAAAGTAACAAATAATTATTTAGTATTTTTACACGACAAATATATTTAGATAGATTTTTAGACTCAAATTTTGCTATTTTCCTATAGGTTCTTTTGTTTTTTAATTTGAATTATAAATTTCTAGTATTTCTAATATATTTTATCTAATTTCTAATAATTTTGTTTTTAAATAGATATATAGTATTTATTATAAATATAAGAAATTGTGAATTTCATAAATAAAGAAAAGGTCATTTTATTTTTCTCTAATTAGTTTACTTCTTTGGATTGTTTGGTGTCGGTAAGTGGGATTGACATCCTACATAATAGACTATTTTTATAAAACATTTTTATGTTTGCTAGAATATTTTTAAACAATATACTCAAAATAGAAAACACATTTGGTTGATGAATATTAATCTTTTGATAAGCCGTTGTCTCTATTACATTGTGTAGTAAAAAATATTTTAGAATTGTCATTAGAACATTCATTTGAACTAGATTGGTTTTTGAAAAGCTACGGAAAAGCGGTAGGAGGTAAATTGTAGAAAAATGCATGCGCCGATCGTTGAGTAATAAAAATAAAATTTAATTGAATAATAAGAAGGTGCTTAATATTGTTAACAACAAAGTTAAAACAGGTTAATTTTTCGTTTGCACTCTACTTAGATTGAATTTTTGAAAGCACTAGATATAAATACATTTCTATACTTTTTCATTCGCATTAAAACATCGAGTCAAACTTTGATAACCATCTGACATTGGTTGCTAAACTGTCTAGTCTGATCTCTACCTTTCTCATCGGACTTTTAGCGACGGCGGTAGGCTAACCTGCCCGCTCTGCTCTCACCGCAACTGGGCTCAATTGGACAACGATCTTTGGCGCCTGGAGAAGTGGCTCGAGTTCGCCGAGGGCACGCAAAGCGAGCAGGACGCGCCACCCACAAACATCGAGCAGCTCGAAGACGTGATCCAAGATCAGCACGAGTTCCTTCTAGACCTCGACAGCCACAAAAGCATTGTGGTTAGTCTGAACATCGTCGGAGCACATTTGGCTGATCACACAGAGGACGTTGAGCGAGCGAACGAGCTTAGGGACAGGCTGGCCAGCGCCAACGTCCGTTGGGACAAGGTCTGCCAGGCGGCGGCCCAGTGGCAGAACGCCCTGCAGGCCTCGCTCATGGCCAATCAGCAGTTCCACAAGATTATCGAGGAGCTGCTCATCTGGCTGCAGAGGACCGAGCAGATAATCAGAGCTAGCGAGCCTATCGACTTGACTGAAGGATCCGACATTTTACGCGCTAAATATGACAAATTCAAGTATGACTTTCCAAATATGCATTTATGATATTATGAAAATATTTTTCTACATTTATTTCGTGTGTTTTGTAAGGATACGAGGATTTATAAATGTTTACATTGTTTATGTTTATAAGGATTTATAAATAATGGAATAATTGTCGCGGTCACAATCAGTTTATTCATTTTTATCTCTGATACTTATTCAATGTAATGAAATGAATTTCGCTATTAATGCCTTAATACCGAGAATAATTGTGGTAATCTGACGTTTCCAGAGAAATGCAGGGTGACCTAGAACGTTGCGAGCCACGTGTCCTGTCACTCCAAGAGGCTGCAAATCATCTGCTTGACGAGCACGTCGAAATTCGTGAGAGACTTCAGGAACTGCGGCTAAGACTGCAGTCTTTGCGACGGCTAACCAGTATGTACGTTTTGAAATTGGGATCCGCTCTCGGGTTTGATCCGCGAGACGTCGGGCTTGCGGCCACTTCCACCTCACTCGCCGTTCTTTCCCGAGATGTAAGTTGGATCGTCACTGGTAAAATGCTAGTTCCTCGATTATCATAGCGCTCAACTAATGAGATTACTTATAATAATAATTTAACAGAGGAGATTTGCTCTATACCCAGCCGAATCATTGAATGACAGATACGAATATAAGCGTCAAGCACATCGTATTGTAGAGTTTGAGGGGTTTGAGTAGTGTTAAGTACTTTGGATGCCAATATAATAAATTTATATGATATTATTAAAATAATGTCATACATGCAAAGTATAAACAGAAAACTCAATACCCTTAAATATTGTAAGAAAATCAGTATTGTAATACACGAAAATTGCACCAAGAGCACTTCTTCAAAAAGTGGAATTTTATTCCAAAGTATCTTGTATTATTTTGCATAGTACTTCACCTGCACAGTATCTTATTGTTTGTGTTTCTTTTTTGTTAAATTGTAGCTACTCGACGAAGCTGCGTCCGGGACCACTCAAGCCCAAGGCACACACACTGCAAAGTACGTTTTCCTTTCCCCATATTATCCAACTGTCTTACATTATTATCTTATTTAATATTTTTAACATTCAAAATAACTCCCACAAATTCTGATTTTGTTCAATTATGGTATTAAATTTTGTCAATATTAATTTGTATAAAATATTTTTATAATTGTGTATAGCTTTTTTCTCAGTATTTAAGCTTTTATATTCAAAATTTTATAATCAGAGTACACACACACACACACACACACACACACACACACACACACACACACACACACACACACACACACACCCTCCCACCCACCCACCCACACAACACACAACCACACACACACACACACACGAGTCGATACATTGTTTCGATTTTTCTAAATGCCCGTTACATGTAATCTGTCTTTATATTTATTTTAATTTAAATATTTAAAACTCGTTATAAATAATTCAATATGCTTTATAGACTTGCAGTATCGTTCTTTAGTGATCATCCACAATAAGACTGATGTACTTTCTGCTTAGAGCCAGGCAAACAAAATCGTTCAATATCTTGCATATTCGTGTTCCAAAGTAGTAGTAGAATATGTTCTACTTCTACGGTAGATAATGAATGCTCCATTCCAAGCCACGATTTTGTTTTCACTTGGCGTAAAGGTGTTACCACAAATGGGTAGCTACGGAGTGCGTATTGGCGTGTAGTGTTAATGGTTTCAAGAGATTTCGGAAAATGAGTTTACCAACTTTTGTATTTTTATGCTGTACTATAGTGTAGTTTTCAGCTGCTTAATTATATAAAACTGTAAATACCGATAAAATCCTGTAGAAACTGGCTTTTGTTCAATAAAATTGTAGAACAAAAATTTTTAGGCAACGAGAAGCAACACCATATAGTACAACATGAATGCAAAATTCTCAATACAGAATAGTAGATTATACCTAGGGAGTAAAAGTAAAGAATGTCCCAGATCGCATGTAAATTGTCACCCGAGCCGAAGGCGAGGTAGCGTAAAATGCGTAGGCTGGTTTTCGCCCACAGGGCGTACAGTACACATTTTACGCGAAGTGTGGTGAAAAGCTCATTTTTTTTTAAATAGCTTCAAACCATGCGTCACTCAGACTACTTCGTGTTTACGCCACGCCACCATACTCCCCATAGGAAAAAAATCAACAGATAATTTTTTTTCCTATGAGTGCGCTGCCCATTTGTGGCGATTCCCTAAGACACGTGTCACATCAGTCTTGGTTTAGACGTTTGTTGAAGCCGGAATCAATTGATGGGAATTTTTACTTGTCAGAAACTATATTATATTAAAACAAATAAGTTTCAAGTAGACTGCAGGAACTTTCTTTTACGCGTTTAAAGTAATATTTATTTATTTCTATTTTGTACATTGTTATATAAAATATATTTTATTGTTGTTTTAAAGTATTGTTTTTCCCTTACAAGAAATTTTATAATTATGGGCGTTTATAGGTGCTCTAATATTTTTCGACATTTTCAAATATTCCACAAAACAATGAGCTTTGATTGGTTCATTACAATTGACCATTCCAAAATTTTAAGGTGACTAATGCGTGACCATTTTTTACAAAGATTCATTTACACATTCCAATCTGAAAACTAATATGACAGAAAAAAGGGTTCTTATCACAACGGAAAAAATTTTTGTTAGAAAATTTCTAATGTTGCAAAAGTAGATTTTGTCCACTAAAAATAAATTCAATAAGTATTTATAATCTTTTTTGTTTTTCAATTGATTTTAATTTGCAAGATATCATTTTTTTCCTTGTTCAATTTCAGGGGAGATACCGATGTAAAAATTGGAAAATTTTCAAAAGCTGTAAAGGTATATGCAATTGTTTATAGATTTTTTACTGAATATTACAAACGATTGGATATAACTTGGCAAGTTTTGAAAATTTTGCAATTTTTATATTGTTACCTCTCCTTGAAATTAAACAAGGAAGAAAATGAGAACTTGCAAATTAAAATTAAAACAAAAACAAAAAAGATTATAAATATGGTTAATGTGAGTATTACTGCGGTCGCTTCAATTACTGCGGATCGACTAAAAACACTTTACAATTTCATTTTTCATAGTATAATTCAACATCCAAAATTTATTGAAACATATAAAATAGTAATAATCGTGAAAAATTGTGTTCAAAAGAGAATAAAGCGTGATTTTTCTGGATATACTAGATTATTGTCAGTCATCCGCAGTATTACCATCATTTGTATACAGATACGTTTGCTGGAATTTCTGCGGTTTTGGTCAACGTAACCTCAAATAGTGAAACCAACAAATCTACAACATTTATGAGAATTTTTGCTATAATTGCTGTCTTTTAATGAAACATCTAGTAAAAATATACAGATATATTAACTTTTTTTCTGTTGAAAACTAATAAATAATATAACAAGCTTAAGGGGGGGGGGGGGGGTATGGTTAATTCGTAAAAAACATGGGCCATTTTTAATGATTTTTATATTCGCTCCAGTAAATGAAAATTTATTTTAATAAAAAGTATACGATTCAGTAACTATTGTACAATATTCTGTGAAAT
>JAPYZP010003117.1:0-12070 GCA_030522985.1 Torymus sinensis
TATGAATGACTTTCGAGTCATTGATAGACCAACCGAAAAAGGAAGAGAAACAAACTAGCGGAGAGTAACGGAAACGTGATTAATGGACTGCAACGCTAGTTTCTGCTGATTCGCTTCACGCGCGCGAAATTACGGCTCGACGAAAATATATATTTTTCAAGGCAAAGGCAGCTGCGCGCTCACGCGAGTTGCGTCAAGCTTGCACGCGCGAACGCATGCAGGTACATTTAGAAACGAGTTCGCGTTTTGTCAAGTTCTCCTTCTCTCTCTCCCTCCTTGTCGAGTGTCCAGAAGTGGGCGGTATTATTAGCGGCGTTCTCGTAAACTCTGAAATTGGTTCGTTGCACTCTATTACCCCGGCGGCTCTGTGATGATGAGCTGCTTGAACGAATGTTGTTTCAACATTTTTAAAACGCTATTCCAATGCTGCTTGGAAATATTTTTAAGCTGTTTTTTTCTTCTTCTTCTTCTTCTTTGCAAAACCTCAGTATTTAATTTAAGATACAAACTGTTGTCATAGAGTTGCATAAAAAAAAAAAGAATTGACCCAATATTTTTTATTTTGTTTCGTAATGCAATCACACTGCGTTAGATGGATTTGCTTGGCGATCATCTATTTTTTTTTTTTTTTTTGTGCGATAATAACGACGGATAAGTCTTTCGAAAGCAAATTATGACCGCAGTCGTAAGGTAATCACGTCCGATCAAGTTAGTATCTAATTAACCTTTTCCTGCATAGATTATTTTCCTCTGTAGAAAAAAAGTATCCGGTTTTGCCATACAGACAATTCCCGCAATCAATTTCAATTATCTTTGTTACAGAAATATTTATTGCATTTTTTGATAAGTTTCAATTAACGTGAGGAAGTTAATAAATATTAACGTAATATGTTACTCGTTTGTTCTAGTTTGGAAAATTAACAATATGATTTTACTTGAGTTAATTAGCTTTTTAGAGTAAATACAAATTAGAAGTATGTAAGTAAACACAAGTAAATTACAAAACTTCTTTGGAATACAGGAAATACTTTATCGATTTTCACCTCAACTATACTTATATGTTTTCTAAAATTTCACGTTACATTTTTCTAAAATAAATGACCGAAAAGATTCTTCATCCAAATACCAAAATACGAATAATAATAAAAAAAACCACTACGCCATCATATAAACAACGTCAACCTTCGGCGGAAAAAAATTAAACCTACACAGCCGGCCATTTCTCAAATTCCATCGGCCCCATAACTCCGTCCAGTCTCTGTGTATCCATCACCGACTGCATAAAGAACAAAGTCCGCAACCTGTCCGCCGAGAGAAAAAAAGCGCGCCCGCCTGCTCGTAAAAATGTCCCTATAATGCACCGGCCGCGCGGCGCACGCGCACAATCAATGATTCGGCGCGAGCGCGCGCGTGAATGAAAAGCAATAGCGCGGTCACGCTCCAGTAGCGCAGGTAATCGCTCCTCTCTCGCTACCTATACACATATATAAATCCGTGTGCGCACGATCTGTCTCTATGAATCTCTTCGCCGCGTTCGGCCGTAAATTTTAAATCACCCGTGTAATAATTAGTTTGGCAACCGTGAATGTGGGATTTCTTCGTCTTTGTCCGTATGTTGTGACACACTTTTACTATTAATATAGTCTGCTGTTTTTCGACGAGGAAACGTGGAGGACGCGAGCAATTGATTATTTATTCCATATATCCTTCGTGTCGATTTTCAAAGAGTCATTCGGAATTTTCGAGTGACTTGCACGTCCGGCCTCGTGAGCTCTTAATACGCATACGCTACACGTGTCGCGCGAAAGCGATGAAGGCGGAACAAGATATCCAGTTGAAATCTTCATGTAGCGATGACGAATGCGAATCTCGCGCGCGCGCCCGGCTTATCCCTTAACAAACGTAACAAATGCGATCGAACGAGTTTCTTTGTGATGATATAAGATCGACCATTAAATTTCAATAAACTTATATCGATATCTGTGTGTACATGCTCTTTTTGCGCGAGCATAGCATGATGTCATAGTAATGTTCGGACAAAAAAAATTTAATAACTCTGTTTCGTGGGCCAACTAGCACGAATTAGACAAGCGATACAGAAGGTCGGCGAATCAAAACAATGGAGAATATATTGCCAAGGCCGCAGGAGTATACATATTTAAATGTCTCGGGAGACATTACATGTTTTGAAATCGGTAAAAAATTACCTAATGTATTCTAATGAACGCGCTCATTGTAATGTAACAGACGATAAAATTTTTTTCTAAAAGGTATAACCCCTCGTAATTGATAAGTGATGATTGTAAGATTAAAAAAGAAAAACACTTGATATATCTTAATCTTGAAACCGTATAACAGGAATATAACAGCAAACTTGACCGCTGAAACCTCCAGCCACACGTAAATTTCCGTCTATCCTGAATAGCGAAAACTGTAATCCAGTGTCAAGCCCACTAAATCACCGGCTCGCACTCCAATTAACCATAACGGTCCTCAAAATTCCGCGTCCCTCCATCTACAGCTCAATCTCTCTCTCTCTGCCTTTCCCCTCCGCGAACTAATGACGAAAATCGCGCCTCTGCGCGAGGATTAATCCGTATCGGTGTATTTTCTCACTTCCTTCATCAATATTCTCCTTTCGCAATTTTTCACCCCTATCTCTCCCCTCTCTCTCTCTTACTCTTTCTCCATACACACACACACGTACACAACCTACATCTATCTCTATTTGTATATATCCGCGCGGCGGCGGCGGCGCGGTGTAGATATCGCGCGGCTCCATCTCCGTGTCTTTTCGCACGCGATAGATCGCGCGGCAGCAGCACGCCGTATAGTGTATATATATAGCGGCTCGGCTCGGCTCGCGCGCGAGCGATGCGTATCGCGCGACTGCGAAGTAGCAGCGCGAGGTGCAGATAAGGCTGTAGGTACATACAATGTGGAGAGAGAGTTTGTTTGCAGAGGCCGATGAGAGTGTAATGATTTCCTCAATTACGAGTGTTGAGCGAGCGAGCGAGGGAATTTAGCTCGCGGCGCCGTGTGTATTTGAATTCGGAGCTTCGTGTAATTTACATGTGGTTATAGGCATGCATGCAAGCGTTTTTTTGGGATACGAACAAAAATAAGGCTGATCTTTTTCTTTTTTTCTTTACTGGTTTTCTAAAAAGTCACCTGCAGGTGGTTAGTCAAGTTTTCCGGATCTTCATACGCGTAATATATTTCGTAAGAACCGTATGACCTTCGTTGAAAAATTATAGCGAGAATTTAGAATGCGAATCGCGCATTTATATACGGCATTAAGCGCGCATGACGTGCAATATTCATAAACTTCAGCATTTATCTTATTATACGTTAGCGAGATGGTAGCCCGCGCGTGGATCGAGGAATGCTGAAATTTATGAAGAGGAAGCTTTTCACGCGACGAAGGTGAAAATGTGTATAAGTTTGTTAATGACGTAGAGGCGGTGATGGTGCACGCGTCCATTAACAATGGCGCGGTATGTCGGAAGTGTATACGCAGGCCTTCAAAAGTGAGTAATTGTTGATGACGTTGAAATGCGAAAATCTAAGATTTTACAGCATAAGCAATAACGATTTTCGCCGTCACTAACGTTCTCCCATCGTCGCGAAAACAATAGACTCCAAAGGATCCGCAAATATCGATCGCGGTCCCCATTATTATTATCCGCCTATTCCATACACCGACCCCGATATACACCAATTATGAAAGAATCGGCGCATTTACCGGTCGGCACAATCATACCGAACAACCGTTCGCCGCGTGCGCCTCGAAATGAAAAAAATAAAAAAATTCCGCGCCGATATAACATTCATCTCTTTGGTAAAAATGCCGCGAATCCCCAATATAATTAATCCGGCGAAAAAGTCCCGCATTCACGACTCTCCGCGGCTAACTGTGTCAAACTCGCCTGTGTGTAGGTATATATATATGCCGGCAGCACGCGCTCCTCTCTAATCAGATACACCTATACGTGAAATACTCTCTCTCTCTCTTATAGAGGGGTGAGGGTATATATGTGCGGCGGCAGCAGCGCCGTTAGATCTACATTCTATTTACTTTTTCCGAGCGCTAATGAATGGGCCCCGGACCCGTTTTTCCCCGGCTACCGCACACGCCGGGCCTTTGTGTCTGTGTGCAAGTACGTGCGCGGCTGTGTGGGTATCGATATACTTTATTACCGCCGCCACTCCTCTCGACCGGTTCGCTGAGAGGCTGAATTGGCGCCTGTTCCGTCTGTTTATTGATCTCGAGGGTTTCGGCTGCCTCCTCTTCTTCTTCTTCTCATATACTTCTCTCTCGCTCTTCGTTTTTTTCTTCTTCTTTGTTGCGCGCGTGTGTGTGTGTATGGGGCAGTGGTTTTGAGGATTGCCGAGCGTGTGGGTTTTGTCGAGAGCCGAGAATTTATGGGAGGACGAGGAACTCTCGGCCCGGCCAAGTTAAATGTCTTGTTCTAGTTCGCGCGCGCGCAGCGCCGGGTTTTATTACTGTTTTCGGCGGAGCGAAATTTTTGAATGCGGAATGTGTGAAATTTATCGATTCCGTGGCAGCCGTTTAAGTTTCGGAAGAATCTTTAAGTGTCGTTTTTTATTTTATTTTTTCCTCTTCTTCTTGTTTCTTTCACGAAGTTACGATGCGCCTCGTTAAAATTTAAATCAGCAAAGTTACGACATTGGAAATCGATTTAAATTTAAATTTCTTATTCTGTTCTTATTTATAATGATGTTTTGTGCGAAATTTGTCGAGGACTCACTTATTTATTGTCTAATTTAATTTTTCCAGCGTTTTATTTTATCTCTGGAAACGGGTTGAGGAAACGACTGCGTATATGTTAATTAAAAAAAGTAAATTTATTAGATATACATTCTTGCAAAAAGAATTCAGTTATAAAATTACTCTCTCAAGTTTTAACATATTCCAGAACCCACAAAGTCCACTCCAACCGACACTAATTTTCCTAATTGCAGCCATCTCCATAACGAAGATCTCTCGCTAGGTCTATCATCTCAAAACGCTCTCTCCCATCAGCGCCGAAACTCCCATACACATCCCCCGGAATGAAAAATCGCGCGACCTCGCGAAAGCTCATGCGTTTCCCAACCGTGTAATCACTCTCTCCTCTTTCCTTTTTTCCTCTTTTCGATTATCCGCGCTACCACCATGCACACGCGGCTGCTGCTGCTCCTGCTGCTGCGCTTAATGAAAAAAGGAGAGCAAGCGCAACGCGTCGTTATTACAGTTATTACGCCGGGGCCCGCGCGTCCTTCGGGCCCAGGCTAAAGTAAATATATATAATATATGTAATGCGGTGGGAGTGTGTGTGTGTGCGTATATATGTACGAGCTGGATCTAGATTTGAGGAGCGGTTTTCTCCGAAATAGAGTCGTTACGAAAGAGAGGTGGGAGATTGTTTTCTTTTTCTCGCAGGTTCGCGCGAGCGCTTGGTAATTTTTAATAGCTATAAGTAGCGGTGAAGTGAAACGAAGTGCGCGAAATGGCGAAGAGGATGTGTGAGATGCGTATATACATAGGTATGCGTGTGTACAGTTAATACGGTGTACTTTGGTACGTATATGAAGAACGAAGAGTCATGTTATTAAACATTCAGGGATAATTTGGCGAAACGAGTGTACGTGACGGTATAATTGTTTCTTGATATTGAAATGCGTGCTTGGTATTTCGATGTGGAAAGATGTTGCAGTCAAGGACCGAGAAAAATTAGAAAAAGTTTTTTGCAATTATTCAAATACGGTTTTAAAACGAATGTATACCTATAAGAGGAAAAATTATGTAAAAACATTAAATTCCCAGGACATGTCAATGTTTATATATAATCACGAAAAAAAAACAGAATATATTATACCTTTATCAAAACACCAGAGCAGCATCGTGACAAAAACTCCGAACCTCCCATACCCAACGCTCACACTTTCCCGAGAGATTGACAGCCGTCTCTTTTTCCACGTGCACCCCAGCACCGATCCATATTCATACGCTTCCACTCTCACGTGCGCATACACACACGCGCACACTTACGTGCCGTGATTAAGCGATCGCCCATGAGCTTCTTCTTTCCCCGACGCCGGCGTGCGCGCAGGTTACCCGCGCCTTAATGCACCCGGCTGATAGAATAATTAGTTTTGCGCGCCACGAGAGCGGATCGAGAGGTGTACATAAGAGCGCAGATAGAAACAGCGAAGTATAGTGCGTCCGAGTATTTAATTTTCCAAGGTTATATTGCCTGCGTCGCGGCTGGATGTGGTAATAATTACTGTGAGATAAAAGTTACCTGGGATTGTCAATTTCATTTATATTTATATTTATTCATAGTCAAAAATTGTTGTATTTTCAAGGTCGAAAATTATAGTAGCTATTAGACATTATTCATTATCAAATTACCAAAGGTGTTGATATACACGTGACCCTGCACGCGGATAAACCGCAAACGCTGTTAAAATAATCGAAAGGTCCTCCGTATAACGTTATCTTAAACAGTCCGCAAATGACGTGTTTAAAAATCATTCCCTCTATAAAATAAAAGCCACCGCTCAGTTATACTTATAAATTTCCCGGCGAGACTTTATTACCGAGCCTCCGCAACCTCGTCATTCCCACGCGGGCCGCCGAAAATTATTGTCAATCCGCCGAATTCTTATCTACCGGCCGTCTATTTAATTACAGCTCTAATGACCCCGCGATCATCCTGTTATGCAAATTTATCTCTCTTACTACTGCTGCCGAAATAAATTCCTCACCGAGAGAGAGAGAGAGAGAGCCTGTTATCGGCCCAGAAGCGCCTCGTGCTGATGCGAAGTTTCGGGGAACGTGCAAGTAATGGTATAGGGCTCGCCGCGTGTGTTTGCAGAAGGGCGATGCAGTCGTAATTGTAGACGGCGCGGATTGAAGGATGGACGGAATGAGAGCCGATATTTGCGTGCGTGCGTGCACGTGTGTGATGTAGGGGGAAAGGAGGTAAGGTGGATGATGATAAAGGGGCGATTGGGTTGCGGATTGTATGCGATTGAAAGTGTAAAGGTGGAAATGGATAACGGGTATGTTGAGTCTGGTGAAAGGTGGATATGTCGTGATTGAATTTTTCGCTTGTTTAAAATGTTTAGGAAGAAAAGAAGTTGGGTGGACGATAGTGGAAAAACCGACTTGTTGATAGTTACTTTTTACTTTTCTAGGATTATAATGATATTCAAATTTATTTAAATTAAGTCAAATATATAGAAAAGTATAGTTGTAGGTAGTTTAACAACCGTAATCGTAAATCTGTCTTGATTCAACTTTGCTTTAAAATATATTTCTCTTGATTTCTCTACAACTGCGCTACATCGTACATTCTAATGATTATATATTTACTCTTTTAGTGTAAAAATGAAATTTACATACCGGTAATCATAATAAAAACTAACGATATCTTCGAAAAACGCCGACTTATTCGCAAACTCCAAATAGCAACACACTGAAATAGGACACCCGACACATATTTCCCGCGCATTATATATACCTTATCTCTTTACTAATTTAGTTCGCACGACGCGCACGCGGCCGAGCATACACATAAGTAGGTACAGCCGGTTATTTTTCCAATAAATTAACGATCGGCGCTCGCTGGAAATGCTAATTCGGCGCATGCGCGCGGCGGTGAAAGCCTTAGATTTCGGAGGCTATCGCGCCGGATCTTGTTCGAGATATCGATATATGCGCGTTGGGGATAGGAATAATTTCGTAGTCCGTTATGCGTACAGCAAAAGCCAAAAATGTTATAACGGATAATTTTAATCGGGCGAACAGTTTATAATTAGGTGATAAGGGTCCGCATTTTTTTTTCTAATAAGATGGATATTTTACATTGATACAATTTTAATTTTCGTGCCGTTTAGGGTTATCGGATAGTTCATCGGTAACGTTTAGCGATAAGGAATAAATCAATCCATTGTATACATCGTAATCGGCTCCCCGCGAGACTTTGGACTTTTATTCCCGCGATAAATACACAACTTGGCGGCAATTAAAATCCTTATCCTTATAAACTTGCCGAACATATTGTTGAACAATATCTCGCATTGAAAAATGACGTTCACCTCGGTTAATTAACTTCATAAATTAAAATCCCCGCGCGCATTATTATGATCCGATAACGATTTTCCATCGGTGGATTTATTGACTTTCTAATCTCGCTGCATTTTTTTTCACATACTTTACCCCTCCGGCAGAGTATATATAAGTATGAGACAATACGCGCGCGCCTTTCGAATTAATTAAGCGACTCCCGGCGGAAAATCCGTGATAAATCACGTAATCGGCGATTTCAATTAAGACCGAAAGTTCTCGCAACACTTTTCACCTAGGAATCGAACGCTGCTGCGGCGGACAAAAGTTACAGTTGCCGCAAGATATGTGTGCCGACGCTAACGAGCGCAGCCGCGAAATGGGCTTTTTACGAGAGAGAGGAGAGACTCTGTGTGCAACCGGTTTATTGTCGCGCGTTTTGGCGTGGATGGGAAAAACGAAGAGAGAAAACGGAAAAAACGTATATTGGCAGAGTGCGGTGAAAAAATCGTTAGCTTTTATGGACTGCGCTGCTGTGAACAAAATTACGAGAGGATTTGCATGAGGGATTTGTTGGTTTATTCGACCTGGCGCAGTTTGAGAATTTTGTAGCTGAGAGTTGGGAGAACGCGGCGGCCTACATCAAAGCTGAGGTAAAATTTGCGTTATGAAACAAAACGTTCTCTCTCTGTCTCTCCAAGTATATGTGTGTCTGTTTTTTTAAGCAAGTTTTAAATGGTATGAGGTTGAAATTAATGCATTATTTTGATGTCGTGTTGCGGAGCAGGAAAAACTCTATAACTTAATTACGATCTGGAAACGTAAAAATGCACTTAGAAATGTTTTAAAAAAAAACTTACGCAAACCCGCTGTATATTAATTACATAAACGTTTTTACGCGCTGCGAGAAAGTTGCGTTTATCGGAGACTATGGGGATATGTACCTTCGAGATCGTTCCGTAATAGCAGAGTGAGATGATAATTAGCCAGAAACTGTTGGTCTAGAAAAAATAAAAAGAAAAGGCGTCAAGGACGGAACGGAGTTAATGAACGTTAAATCACGGCTTTTTGAATGTAATATATCTGTAAAATTATTCGTGGATAAAAAGAGCGTAATTTCCATCGAATAACGCCTTAAAGTTTTAGTTATATATATATATTATATACACATTAAAAATTCATACGGGCAATTACATTATGAAAATTATACAAACTGTATTCAGAGCAGCGCTCGCGCGAGAAATGCAAACGATGCATAATGCATTTTTTTTTCCCTCGGGAAGGAGGAAATGTGACAGTGAATTATGAGTTTTTAAAAAAGTCCTGATGAATGGTACGAGAGAGAAGTTATAAAATTTCGAAATAATTGCGCAAAAAGCGACCGGACAAAGGTGAAATGAGTTCTTGTAACTTCGCGACTCCTTTTTCTCGTGCGCGCGCCTTAATACAGGTACAACCGAATCCAAAGGTAATGTACATTCTTTTTCGTTTTTTTTTCTTTTTCAACAAGTGCGTAATCACTTAAAATCCAATTTACTGTCGATAAAACATGTACTTTTCGGGCGCGGAGAGAAAGAGACAGTCGGACGAATTTCGTGTCTAAATTGAAAAATACATATATGCTTTTTATATATGCGGCCACCTTTTGAAATTATTCGTCAAAGTAAACATACAATTTTAAAATACAAAGTGTGCGACATTTTTTGTACACGAATGCCAACACGGCCACCGAGACAAAAGAAAAATCACCCTATGCACACTCAATTATCGAGTAAATATTGGCTCGCGTCAAAACTCGCCGCGCATTTTTCATAAATCCGCGCCCGTCGTGACTCACTCTGCATACACGCCACTGAAATCGTCCCTATAGTCAATAATATCCCCCCCTATATATGCGCGCGTATATAAATTTTCATACACTGTATAATAATCGAGAGGACGAGACGTATTACAATAAATAAAGAAATTCCCGGATAATAACATTCATTAGATATAAATGACAAGTAGTATAGCAGAGCGCTCGCGTACATATACGTGTATATATACCTCGGCTGCTTAAAATTCAACGGGACATTAAGGCTGCTGCTGCTGCTGCTGCTCCTGCAGCCTCGTGCGCGTAATAACACGCGGCGACTTGAATTGCAAAAATTGTAGACCTCCCGTCGTTTATTTTTCATTGTTTGCTCCTTTCCTCCCGGCGCGCTCGCGCTCGCCTTTTCTCTTTTTCGCCGAGAGGAAGGAGGAGGAGGAGGAGGAGATGAGTCGACGGCTTTGACCATGTATGTGTCTGTAGGTAGGTACGTACGTGTGTAGGATGGAGGTCGTAAACGTGATGATGGCAGGGAGCGCGCCCTCGATTTCGATATTGAAGGACGAGAGAGGCGAGCGTTTGAAGTGCAGCTGATGTGGCGGGGAATAAGGGAATAGGTTTGCTGGAAGTTGTAGTGAAACGTAGATTTTTACATGCTGAATCTTTAATGAGTTTTTTTTACGATCTATGGAAGAAGAGTAAAGTGAGCCTTGAGTCGAATTAGTTTTCAATTTTAGCCCTTTATTTCATTTGTGTGCGAACAGCTACAGTTTCTAAACAAACTAACTCGTTTGGTCAATAACGAAGTAGCGTGTAAAACAGTTATCTTCTACAAACGATCGGATTTCATGTTTACTTTGTACTATAAAGTTAAATTCATAAATGAACAGGTAAAATTAATGTTGACATAATTTTCATTGCACACCTTCTCGCGGTCAGCAATCAACATTTTTGCACTTTACATGATTAAGGCACTAGTTTGCGCGCGCTAAATTTACGTTTGCTTCATTTGCTTCGCTGATGAAGATATATCGATCATTAATCAAACTGTCCGCACACCAGACGCCTACTACTACACCGGGGAAGTTTATAACGCGTTTTCCTATAACGACATCTCGACTTCGCACCTTTTCACTTCACCCGTCACCTTAAAACTTCGAGTTACGATAAAACTCGACTCTACATAAAGTTACCTTCGGATAAGACATCTCAACTAAACTCGCAATTACCCTATACGCACGCGCGCGCGACACTTTCTATATATTATACACTCGCCACATTTTTTTCTCCACATCCAACGCGCAGCATTTCTCGGAGTTAATAAACCGCGCTAACAGCCCCGTTCCGCGCTTCATTACCGTTAAATATTCAAATAATGAAAACCCTCGTTAAGAAAAAAAAAGGGAACGAGAGAACTCGATCTCGAGCAAAAAATGACGCTCGCAATAAAACCGGCGCGCGCGTAAAACTCCCTCCCCGCGTGTAATTATTAAGACGCATAATGACCCAGTTAGCGCAGCGCCGATAACAAGCCGTAAATTTCCAATTTTTCTCTATCCCTCCGCACTTCGATGACAAAATGAAGCTATACGCGGGATTCCGCGAAAATTTTGCAATGTTAGGCGCGACCTACTTATAATATACGAACCGATCTACGCAAAAACGCAACGCGTGTGTATATATAACCGAGGGTCTGAAAAAAGGACAGGCGAGCTCGAGCGACAAGAAAAACACTTTTTGCCGGTAGTGTTTCGTCATTTTAATATCGTATATCAACCGGCGCCGATCGATAGAGATACATTATAAAACGCACTCTATCCGCAGCGACTTTCACTGCACGCGTGCACGCGGCGTATCGAAATCAATCGCTAATCATCGATCAAAGGCCGCAGGTTGTTGCACGCGCGTGCGCGCAGGTATTGTCCGTGTTTGGTGCGATTTTGCACGCCGCGGTGCGTGTGCAGGACTTTTTGGCGTGAGTCAGGATGCGATTTTCTTTGTTGGTTTTGAATTGTTTTTGCGGGTTAGTCAGATAACATTGGAATTTTGTGAGAATGACTATCCATTGATATTAAAGTATATAAAGAAAAGTATATAAATATATTACACGTGTTGATTTTGTTTTGTATACTTCTTTGTTGCTTTGTTGAAGTTTGTCATGGAATTACAAGAATTATTTTTAT
>JAPYZP010003118.1:0-20890 GCA_030522985.1 Torymus sinensis
TTAACTTCACGCATATGTTCTCGGGCACACTTACACTCATTCCATGATATATCCAAATATACCGAGTTTTGCCTCGTTTTTATTTTTTTATTAATTAAAAAATACCATTGAAGCAGTCTCTACGGCGTAGTCTGAAGTCGCACGCTAAAAAACATTTTTGCTTCTTCATCATTCTTCTCTTCTCTTTCTCCGGGCATCGTTACTAATGACTTAGATCGATGGTTTTTTATTTTCTTACTTAAAAAATAACGTCTTTGAGTCGAGTGATATAGTTAATAATAAGTTCCAACCTTCTCTCGCTAGAAATCTACGACGAAATGAAAAAGAAAGTAAAAATCCCGAACGATTGCTTCTTCGGTTCCTCTCCATCTCTCGTTCTGTCTTTCTTTTGATTCTCGTCGATGAGCGCGCGAGAGCCACAGTAGTAGTAATATCTCCATGAGTGCCTCAGCAGCCGCGAGCATCAGCGCGTTTTTATCTTTGCACCATGTTGCTCACGTCCTTTATCGTATTCTGCAGATCCGTCAACAGCCTCGTATTTTCGCTGATATTGCGCGTACCGGCAGCTCTGAGCTGACGGGCTTGAAGCTCAAGCCGCGAAAGGACGTCACGAAATTGGAACTTGGCGTGAGGCGGTATCGCAGCCTCTTGAGCGTAGTTGCTGCACATACCATGCAGTAAGCCAACTTTGTCGGATAGTTGGAGCCAACTGGCCATGACTATGCTCGGACTGCCCTTCAGATTAACAATGCTGTTCTCGATAACATTAGCAATTTCAAGAATGCTCTGCTTGCTGCTATTGCTGCTAGCTTTGGTGGTCGAGTCTGGGCTTTGTTTTTGCAACGACTGCTCATCTTCAGAGCCCCCTTTGTGGCAGTTGGGCGTGGCGTAGATCGAAGTGCCAAAATGCTTGCTTGGCCCAACGAGAGGTTTTGTTGGCTTAGCTGGCACAATTGGCTTTTCGATCTCTAGTCCTGAGACAGGTGGTGGTGGCCACTGAACCCGAGCATCGCTCTTATTCGTTGTCGAGCTTCGCGTCGAAGCGGCGCTTAAGTCTTCTGGCGAGTCCTCACCCGCGTCTCCGGCGGTATCGTGCTTTCCAGTTGTAGCACGACTACCGCCGCCAAGTTTTGGGCTACTTGGAGGTAATTGAGTAGTGGCAGTGTCGCTACCAGTATTGATGACCTCCTTGTTCTCCCACAATTTTTTAAGACTGCTGATGCTACCCGTACTTCGCCTCTTATCATCTGACTGTTCATCTGATGGACAGTCCAATGAATCTGTTGCATTTGCTTTCTCTTCGTCAGATTTTTTGACGCCACTGTTGATAATTTTGTCTTCGACAGACATTACCGATTTCTCCATGGTATTATCGACTTTTCGCAACCGTGCTTTGAAATCAATTATTTGTCCTTCAGAATGATCTTCTTTAGGTGCTGGAGGGTTCGTTCTTCTTTCAACTTTTTTGAGTTTGAAACCAAGTCCTCCTTGGTCCATGACAGGCGAAGCAGCTGGTTGTTGGTGCTGCTCCTTAGACTCCAAAGTAAGATTCGAGGCAACATTGGCGATGGCGTACTCATTTTGCTTATTCGCATCGACATTAAAGCTTGCGCAGAGTTCAGATAGTAGTTGCGAGGCCGGATCGAGCGGAACGCTACTACTCGGGAAGTTTGTTCTTTTCAGGGTACCGCTGGGCTTCATCTCACAGCTTTGTTTGATCTCGTTGATAAGTTTGAGTTCAAGCATCTCTTTCATACCGGGTTTTGACGAAAAGGTTCCAAGATTACAGCTATTATTGCTCTGTTGAGCCTCTTTGTTTTCTTCTATTGGGGGAGGGGGTGGCGGAGGTGGAGGAGGCGGCGGTGCTGTTAACGTCGCTGCCGTTGGCTCCTCCTGAGGCGATGTCTGACCACAAGCGTCAGCTACTTTTGGTTCATTTGATTTTTGCTGTTGCTCTCGCCTTCTGAGGTTCACGCCAAATCGTGAACTAGCTTCCTTTACCGAGGGCTCGGCTGTTTTCAGGTCGTTGTTGCGCTCGTCTGGCTCATCACTTGTCGGTTCCTCTCTGGAACGTCGCTCAGGCTTGTAAGCCTTTCGCAGTCCACCTGGCGACAATGAACCCGTGGTGTTTCGCGACTGACTACCCGGCGACACAGACATTGGTGGTAATAAATCGCACTGATCGGCCGAGTTGAGCAGCTCGGTCGGCGGAGGTGGCAAATCCAAAGGAGGTGGAGGAAATTCGAGGTCGGCGAGACTAGGTTGAGCGGGTCGAGGTGGACTACCTGTTCTAAAAGTCGAAGTGTTGGCTGGAACGCGGAAAGTTCGCAGACTGTTGCCATCAACAACATTACCGACGTTATTTTTACGGGAAGCGCCAACGGTGTTACGACTGCGTGGGGAATTCGGTGGTTGATACGTGTTAACAACCCCACTCGAAGAGTTACTTCGCGTCATTTGCGGTTGATTGCGCAAATTGTTTTGTCGCGGTGAAAGCGAGCGATGCTGATGTTGCTGTTGCTGAGCATCAGAAGTTGCCAATCCATCAGACTGCTGCTGTTGTTGTTCGATACTTGAGGTGCACATCGATGGGGAAACAGGTGACCCGCTGCTGTCTTGATTCGATGGCATACCGCTTTGGCGTAGAGACTCGAGGTAAGCGCCTATCCTTGCATTTTTTGGCAGCGTACCGTATCGATGAATGGCTCTTTTAACATTTTGCACCTCTAAGGCTCCCACGTGGACCAGCTGCAACAAAATTTTATATCTAAAATTGTAAATAAAGCTGTGAAATACATATTTCCTTCATAGTTATAAATACGTAGACTTTTTATAATAAGTTTTTAATATTGTAGATTTCTTCTATCAAGATGTTATATAGTCAAAATTAAATGTCGTTAATTAATAAAAAATTATTATATAATAATTCTTTTTCAGCAATGAAAATAATTCTTTTGCACTCGAAAAATACACAGGGCTTATAGTGTTTGTAGCTGATGCCTGAACAATCTACTTATACCCCCTTAAAACAAATTATTTTATAGCACTGCGAGATCTAAGCACTTCTCGCTACGCTCGTGCGCTAACCTTACGGTGCAAAAAAGAACTCCTTAGGGTACCGATAAGCGTGACAGCGGGCTTATGGCAGGCAGTGATATAAAATGCTATACAATACTTGTGACCTAAGAGCACTCTGCACGGCGTGATTTCAAGCCGTGCAAAACTTGCTACTTAGATCACAAGTATCGTAATATACTAGTATCGAATTTTTTCATACTATCACACGAAAAATATTACAATGCTTCAAAAAGAATTATTATAACTTTTTTCTGATATGACCTATTACTTTATAATCAAATAGTAAAGTTGACGTTTTTTTTTATTTATAAGAGAAAATATTGAAACAACACTAGCATCCAAGCAGTGTTATATGCTTTTCTATTGGCAAAAAGGCATAGAAGTATAAATATTCATTAGAAAAATAGCTCTTGAAAAGAAAATATGAGCAAAGCGCGAGCAAAAGTGTGTAGAAGAGACTCTCGGAACTCTTTCGGAGTAGACCTGATTATGTGTAGTTCTTAAACGAGAATACCTTCTGTGGCAGCGCATCCTTAGACGTGTGGGTACGTGTTTTTAATTGTTTATGGTTGGATAGCGGTTCCGGTGAAGTCGATGGCTGGGGAACGAAATTTGGCTCTGCTGTACCTTGCGAACCGTCACCATCGTGCTCCATGTCCCAACCTCCCCCAGTACTCGACTGAGTGGCCATTGTCACGAGATCACGTGTCACTCCTAAATTTTGTTTTGTTTCATCAAGAATTGACAGGCCACTTTTAATTTTGCCAATTTAAGAATAATTATACACGCTTATAGAGTACAGTATTTTTCGTTTCAAATAAATTTAATAGAACTCGGCGTTAAGGTTGATAGAATTTTGGAAATATTTGCATTTCTATATTGAGATAGAGTTTGATCTAAAATGTTACCATTTTGTTTTTAAGGGTGTATTCAATTTAAAAAATGTATGTTCTAATAATTTGGAGTATTTTACAAATATTACAATCTAAGAGAAAAATGAATTGTGTACAATTTGCCTTTTAAAGAGGAAATATGTTTATTTTAAGTGCAAATGAACTCTTAAATTTAAATAGTAGTTGTAGAATAAGTGTAGGTATGTATGTGTTTTTGTTAGAACTATATTGTGCTGTGCCTCAAGTAAAGTGCAAAATTTGGAATATTTCGAATAAAATGTCTAATGAGTATTTGTATGCTATATGTACTGTTAATTATTTTAGCTTTTTTTTTTTAATTAATAAGCATTATTAAAAACGTTAGTGATCGTTTGAAAAATTAAAATTCTATTGATTAAACAGAGACATAAATGTCTAATAAATTATTGGTGTCTCTTACATTCTACTTTATTTACAGGACTGAGTTAGTAATGCATATTATATAATGTTTAAACAAGAAATTTCCTCAACAAATTACAAATAGAGTTTTAACAATAAAAATTTTTATTGTAAGTACATAATACCCCAGTCCTGTTAATACTATTAGTTGATTACCATCGAATACTCGTGTTTAAAATGGGTCATTCTCGGAGCGCGAGTCGTGATGAGAATGATGTTTTGTAATAGATGATGTTTTGTGTCATAAACACCCTAAAAGCATGAAAGCAGAGTCTCGAAATACACTGGAGCATTAGATAAAACATGATGATGCGTTCAATTTTGTTAATAAAGTCATGTAACACTGCTTGAATATTATGAGAGCAAGGATCAAAGCGTAAAAATAATTACGATCTTGAAACTGTAAACGATCCAGACATATTAATATATTTCAAAAACTTAATTGAGAAAAAGAAACAATTGAATAAAAAATAATGTTAGGAATATAATATCTACCTATTATCTAAGTTTAAATTCTATTTAGTACAAGCATATGCTAGGTTTACTAAAAATTTTTATTTTAATTGTATTTTAATTCAATTTAAATTTTTAAGTTGCAAAATTTTTCCATTTAAATAAATATTTATTTTTGGATATGTATCATGCAGAAGTATAATAAAATAAATTTACATTTACCACTTATCAATCTGTCCAGAATGGTCTATTGCAAATGTCTGGATCGAGTTTGCAGAAGAAAAAAGGTACATGGCATTAAGAGTGTATGCTACAGGTTAAAAGTATATAGATGCACGGAATAAAGATTAATTTGCGTAGCCACGACTCGTACATGCAGTAGTTCAGCATACGGCTTGATAACAAAAAATGTTGTTACTTACAGGGAGAGTGTAGAGCCTTTGAGAAATGGATCTCAACTGGACTTTAAAGAGTGGATTTCTAGTTTTCAAAAATGAATCCCAGGAACCCCTATACCGGCAATTAGTTCTCATAGGTTTTTTTCCTCAAAATATGAACTATATAATCTTATTTTGTTCAAAACTGATGTCTATTGACTAGAACTCTCCAAATATTAATTACAAATACGAGATAAAAGATTTATAACAGTACGCAGGAAAAGCTTTCATTTAAGTTTTGTTTCATGAAAAAATATTAATTATTTCAGAAATCTAAGATAGTGTAAAAAACCGTCATAATATCTTCCTAAAATCATTAAAAAAAGGTTCTGCGCAATTTAATAATTTTATTTTGATCGCATTAATAACATTAATATTAATAATGCATAATTAAATTTAGGTAGCCCATATTTCGAGAAATCAAATCTTAAAGCCACGTCAAAAATCCGTTTCCCAAAGGTTATGCAGTCTCCTTGTTAGAGGGGAGAGAATGACCCACAGACAATGGTAGCATGGATGTCACACGAGTATTATGATGCAAAATACAAAAATTACGAGCCCAAAACATGAATTGACTCAAGAGGGGTCAAAAAGACTCAAAATAAAACGTGCAAAAAATACCGTTAGGTATAATTAATTCGTATGACGAAATACCTTGAAAAATCTTGTCAATACCATTTAGATCAGTGCCATCGTGCAATGCAACATTAGACATATCCGCATTTTGATGATCCTGATCTTGGTAGGCAGAATCTCGAAAAGAACTACATGACGATAGAAGGCTGCAAATTAAAAAGACAAAGGTATTGAATTTCATAAACATTAAGCATTTTAATTTACAAAAATAAAAACAAGAGGAAAAAATCTATTAGCCATTGGAAGTTACGAAATACTTCAATGCAACACAGATAATGAAAACTACTATCTACCTTGTACGCTTTGGTGGAGCAGGTGCTTGTTTGCCCTTTTTATTTGTTGAACGTCTCATTTGTACCATACTGCTATTTCCTTTATTTGTAAGACCTCCCATAAATGTACTTAATTTGGTAACTGTACTTGTAGATTCTAAAATATATTTTTATTAAAAATATTGTATATCATTTCAATGATATATTTTATTACCTTGAGTGCCAGTAGAAGTATGTTGCTCAGCAGCAAGTACAAGTCCATGGATATTTCCTGAACTACCAGTCTGTGATTTGTTGCAAGATAAAAGTTGAACTTGACCACTGCTACCTTGCAACTGTTTTTCTACCTCTAAAATGTTGGAGTAATGTAATTACTAAATAAATTCGAACTTACATCTTTAAAATTTGTATTCACTTTTAAAACTTTTTTTTACCTTCTGTGATGCTTGACTCTTGAAACATATTTTCTAAAGAATGGTGAATTTCTTTAAATGTAGGTCTATCTGCAGCAGACCATTGCCAACACTGTCTCATAAGTTCATAGACTTTAGGTGGACAACCAGGAGGACATTCCATTCGATAACCTTTTTCTAACATGTGATACACATCTGTTAAATCAACTCCTGGATATGGCGACATACCATAAGTTGCAATTTCCCATAGAAGGATACCAAATGCCCAAACATCGGACTATAAAAAATCATATTATTGATTTATAAGAGTTATAATTTTATTGAAGCTACTTAAAGAATAATCTTATATTATACTAATATTCTGATATTAAAGTATCTCAAGACATTCTTATTGCTATCCATTATGTGACTTGTTCAAGTTTAGTAAAAAAGAGAAAAGGGATAATTTTTTATATCTAAACATATATTTAAAAGATTAGATCTTAAGGACCTTCATTTACATAAAAACTATACGCAGAACATTTTTTGAACGACACCAATAATATGTTCTATAAGATTTTCATGTTGCAAAATGAAAATCCGTTAATTATAGAATCTTATAGAAAAAACTTGAATCGTTAAAAAATAATCTGGATATGGTTTGTGGAAACGGGCGACGCTCTGAAAATCATATTTTTTTAAATAAATAAAAATCGTAACTTTAATAAGGCATTAATTGTGACGAAATTTTACATTACTTTAACTTCTAATTTTCAAACAAACATATTTATAAAATTCATCAAACTTCGAGGACATAAATTCATCATTACCTTTGTAGAAAATTTATTGTAAGCTAATCCCTCAGGTGCAGTCCATTTGATCGGAAATTTGGCACCAGCATGGGCTGTGTATGTATCATCTCTCATAAGTCGAGCCAAACCAAAATCTGCTACTTTTACCAAATGGCTTTCTCCTACCAAACAATTTCTCGCAGCTAAATCCCTGTTAGATAATAAGTATTAAAACAAGAAGAATATTTTTAGTATTTAATCATGATTCTAATAACACATGCAAATAGTAGATTGTAACAAAAACATACCTATGAATAAAATTCCGACTTTCAAGATAACTCATTCCACTCGCAATTTGGGTTGCCATGTGCATCAGTACCACAGCATTAATTTGGTGTTTACTTTCATTACGTAAGTAGTCTAATAAATTTCCTTTGCTCATGAATTCTGTTATGATGTAAAAAGGTGGTTCCCTTGTGCACACACCTATTAATTGTACTAAATTCCTATGTTTCATTTCTTTCATAATTGCTGCTTCTTCTAAAAAGTCTTTTAATGCCATTGTGTCCTCCTAAAAAATTTATAACAGCCATTATATTAATATTGATCAAGAAGCTGGTCAGGATGCTATGGCTGTACAGTCTATTTTGCTTGTCAAAAGCTTTATAACTTTATAACTCATTATCCTGTCCCAGGTAGTATAACAAGTTGTCTCTATGAATCTAAGCTCGATCATTCACAATCATGGAGATATTCGTGATTACATAAATACGTCCATCCTTAGGTCATAGGTAAAAAATGCTCAAACGTGGTTTAATATATATTTTGTTACTAGAAAATGTTGGTTTTAAAGTTGATATATTTTTACAATGATGAAACTATAAGGCTCACCCGAGTAGTGGCTGTACTTAAAAACTCACATATTTTTTATTCAACTTTATCTTTAGACCCCGTAGAGAATTAGGTAGAGAATTAGGGAGATCACTTTTGAAAGGTAGGAATTTTGAAAAAAGTATCAAGGAAATAATTAAAATTAAAATATTTAAATTAAATAATAAAATTACAAAAATTTAGGATTCACTTATCACTTTTTAAAATCGTCAAAATTATAGCAGTTTTAATGATAAAAATTAACTTTTGGCACGGGGGTAGGAAGGTTCATACGACCTTAAACAAGTGTATGCGTTCTGCTTTCAGTACTGTCTAGGGTTGGAAAAATATATGAATTTTTATTTTAAACAGAACTTGTAAACTAGGCAGTGGAATCATTAGCTTGATCATAATCGTGTTAATAATTATCTATTTTGTTTATGTCAATTCTAATTCCAAAAATTATTATGTATTATGTACCTTAAGCGTTTTGACTGCAACTGTCATGTTGTATCTTTTCCATACGGCTTCATAGACGTCACCATACTGCCCTCCACCTAATTTATGTCTCATGACAATATCAGTTCTATTTATTTCCCATTCATCAGGTTCTAGAATATAAATATAAAAATAACAGATCAATGTAAAAAGTTATTAAATTGAAGATAAATAATATTTGAGTTTTAATCCTAAGAACTACTTTTAATAATTAATTAGTTCTATTTAAAACTATATATTTTTATTATTATTTATTTACTAGTTTTATTTTGAGCAGATAGCTTGAATACTATATGGTACATATTTCTATTTAGAGGTTTTCAATAAGCAAGTTAAAAGATATTAAATGTATATTAAGATGTAAATTCTAAACAGTAGAATCAAAAATTCACAATTTACAATCATTTTTAAAATTTAATTATATGTTTATAGCACTAAACCTTATTATAAGTTTTTGGAACTATATTTAACTTAATAAATCATATAATGTACCTGGACTTAGAGGAAAAACTGTTGGTTTATTACGCTTTGGTGCTGGATATAAAAGCTGTGTAATAAGACCATCTGCAAGCATGGAATGATGATGCACCAGTTCTGCTAATGTATTAAAAATGCTCTCAGTTGTCACATACATCTGAAATATTTTTTAATATTAATATCTTTATATCTAGATATTTTTATATATTTAGAACATTAGTGAATCTAATATCCGAACCTTTCCTTCGCTGTCTTCATTAATTCTATAATGATACACTCTCCCTTCATATCGTAATGAAATACTACGTTGCCCAGGACTACTTTCTGATTCACGGACAAGGAAACTTCCATTGATACCAGAACTCAAAAGATATTCAGCAGCATTCCTAGATATCCTGCCATGATACCAAGAATGTTTTTCCAAAGAGTTAACAGGAGTTACATAGTTTGAGGGCACCCATCCAACTTGACCACTGCTTGAGTGAGCTTCACACCATTCTCCACTTTTGTTATAACTCAATATGCGAACTTGTTCACCTATTTAAATTGTTGTATAAATTAATTTAAAAGAAATTTACAAAACTTTCAAAATCTTTACTTTTATTTAATAGTGACTACTTTATTTTTTTTATTTTTTATCAAGAATATAATTAACCAAAATTTTTGAAATTTATTGATACATTAAGTTGGATACCAAAATATCAAAGCAGCATTAAAATGAACATTCTAATAATATCGAAATAAGGCTACCAATTTACTTATTTTTAATGTATAACCATTTATTATTGAGACAATAAATTTATCATGCATTAATAACATTTATTAAAGTAATATACTCAATTATTAGAATAAAATTTTGTATATTCAATACCTTTTTTTAAACCTAGTTGATTTTCTCCCCCAGCTTGGAAATCATATAAAGCAACAAAAAGCTGTGGATCATCTTCCTCTTGGGCTAAGAGATTTTCTTTACTAGTCCATCTTTAAGTATTAAATTAAAAAATTTTAGAAAAGATAATCTAAAAGTTATTATTTGTAATTGTGAAACAATGTTTGACCTGTTAGCCGCTTCAAGAAGACCACTGCTTGACACAGAGACATGCTGATCTAAACTAGACTGCTGCGAAATAGACTGAACACTGGAACCACTAGGTGGATCACCCTCTGGTAATGCAGGTATATGTGGAAGTGGTCTGCTTTGAAGTAATGCTTCTATGTGAAAAGGAATATATTAAATAATTGATTATAACTTTTTTTGGGATATGTAAGAGATAAAAAATGGTATAACTTTCAAGTATATTTTTTAAAAGAATCATAAAATATAATAATTATGTTTTAATAATCATTAAATATTCTTTAAACATATAATCATTTGGTTTTTGTTAATAAGATAAAGTTTGTAAAATTGGTTAATTTGTTAAGCTTATATATGTATGGTTATCTAATCTTTAAGGATCAATTTATTGATATTCATGTATTCCCAAATTGAAGATAAAAATAATACTCTACTGGTTATTGTACTAAAATTATCAAGATTTTTTCAAATTTTCCACAAATTATGAAAATTGAAATATTTATGTTTGCTTTATTATATTGTAATATTTGAACATATAATATACTAATTTTCTGACCAAATTAAAATATACACAAATTATTATAAATATATTAAATAAGTATTTTTTAATAAATATTGTTTTCTAGTTTTCTAATCTAAATATCTAAGATTTTATTAGATAGTCTTACAATCAGCTTATGTGAGTGACTCATTCAAAAAAGTCAAAGAATCAAATGCGAAATGTTCGTGTCTTGCATACATATATCTGACTCTACAATTAAAAGGACAGAAGTTGAAGAATATAATGAAACAGAAAAAGATGTAATTTATTATATAATGTTTTTAATTTTTTATTTAAAATATCCAATATGAATTCTGATAGTTTTAATTTCAAAAAGATTTTAAGAAATTAGTATATTTCAATAACATATATTTTAGTTTTTTATATTGTATAAATTTAAATAATCAAAAGAATTAATGTTTTCACAATAAATAACTAATGTAATAGTCACTTATTGATTATCTAAAACAAAAGCTTTTAAAGTTGTATTGTAAATTGAATTTATCAAGGTAAGTAAACATGAATCATTAAAAAAAAACTATAGTACATATATAATTGCTAATTCTTTTAACAAAGTATTTGGAGTAAGGATATCTTGAAATAAATTTTAAAACAGAATTTGCAATTAAATAATTTTAATATATTCATGTAAAAAAGTATTTATAATTATTGAATGTTATTATTTGATATTTTAATAAAATATCTTCATAAGAATGTTAAGAGACAGTTATAATCTTCCATATTCTAATGAGTTTGCAATAAATAATATTATAAAACCTTTAAAACACACAGCACCTAAAGTAATTGTTTTTACTACCTAATATTATAATTAATTTAATAATAATTAAGAATTCATAAGTAATAAGTACCAATAAATCATTATAAATTTTCAAATTAAAGTTTAAGTTTTGATATATGATATGAAAACTTTAAATATTGCAATGAGAACAAAACTAGTTATGTATGACTTAATCTCTTAAGGTGATTGATTTGATAAGAGCTTAATAAAGGCTACATTGCAAGGAGAGGAAAAAACAAAGGAGCAAAATTGTTGTATTATATACTTAGTGAAGTAATTTATCTTAATTTATAAGCATAATGCCTAAATGTTAACTAGAGTTGTTCAATATATAGTAGATATTAAATATTGTTGTTGAATATATAGTAGGTATTAACTAGAAAATGTAGCTGTTAAAAAAAAAAAAAAAAAAAAAAAAAAAAAAATAGTAATGTAAGAGTAGTGTAGGAACAAGCGGTTTTTCCTTATAGCATGAAGAAGACAAAAGCAGCAAGCACAATGGATAGAAGGGACATGGGTAGGGAGAGAATAAGCAACATACCACTATGCTCGGTGAAGATGTTGGAGCCCATGGCACGCGAGTCCTTGGGATTCCTGGGTTGCTTCCGTCCTGCCTGCCTGACGACAGTCCCGGGCGGAATGACTCTGTCCTTGGTCTGTTGAGCACCCATAGTTCATCCCCGTTTACCATTCCCGTTGGCGCGTCATCACCCCCATAATTTGGCCCGCTAACTCTCTTGGCCCGCTCGCGGTCGATTTACGCGCACTGGTTCGCTGCTTCTGCTCTCCGTCTCGGGCGGCGTTCGGCATCCAGGATCAGTTCTTCACATATTGCGGTGCGCGCACGGCCCTCGGATCTCCGGGCCTGAGCCTGAGGACGGCGCGGTTTCCGTCTCGCGCGCACACACGCACACTTTCTCTCTCGACGGTGGCGAGACAGAAAGAGAGAGAGAGAGAGAGGAGAGAAAGATGTTGACGATGAAGAAGAGACCGTGCGTGTGTCTGTGCGGTGCGCGCTGGCGGTCGCGACAGCAGCAGTAGCAGAGCAGCAGCGTTACACACTGGCCCCTCTTTCTCTATCTCTGGCTTGCTGTCAATGGATGTTAAGGCTTGGCGGCGACGAGACCGTCGGTGGCGGGGGCGACGACAGCTGAGACCGGAGCCACATATTCCGGCTCCAGAAGCTAGTTCCCTCGCCTCGGCTTTGGCACTGGCGCTCTTGGCTCTCTCCCTCTCTGTCTCTCAGTGGTGCGGCTGCGGCGCCCTAGCGCTGTACCAACTGCTGCTCCGGCTGGCGCTCGCCATATTTGACAGTTCTCTCGCTCGCGCTCTATCTCTCTCTCTCGCTCCTTTCCTTCTTTATCTCGCTCGCCGTCTCACTCTCGCGCCTGCACTCGTGAGCCTGGCTTTGACGTCGATTATTTAGTTGCCGAGGGAATTGTTGAGCGGCAGCACGATTGGCTTCCCCCGTCATGCGCACGCTCTCCTCCGCAGGCAGCAGCGGCAACGGCGGTAGTCGCGCATTGCACTTTTACGCGTAGTAGCCGTACATATATGCGCAGGAACAGCGCAGGCAGGATATCGGGTATCTCGCTCTCTCTCTCTCTCTCTATTCTCTTTTTCCGTGCAGTAGCTGTACCTACGTATGCGGTTTTGTGGACTCCGCCGCACGTATATCGATGCGGCTATTCGCGCCGCCTCTCTTATCCTCTGCACATGCGTGCACGCCGTGCTCTGTCTTCTTTTCGGTTTTCCTATATGAGTACTTAGCTCGCTATAATCTGTTACGGCGTAAGTTTGCCAGAAGTACACACAAACACACCCACACACTGACACACACGCACGCACGTACGTACGCACACACACGCACGCACACATTTATGGAATATACCAAATATAAAACTCATTTATTGAAGACAAAAATGTAATTTTATAGTTTAGCGTCCACAAAAATTTTGGTTTGCAAATTTTCGAGGTTGGTATAGATCAGGTTTGTTGCTTCATTTTCTGCAATAACATTATAGATAGGATGAATTAAATTCATGCATTCATTCATTTTCATTAGGTATGAGTCACCCTTATTGGGACCGGAATTGGCACTGTTCATAGGTGCTGCTTGTAGGTATATGTGCTTGGTTGAGGTTCCCGTAAGCTGACTCTCAGTGATAGACTGTTGATTAGTGCACTCAGAACATCGTACCTACTTAAGTATAGCTCACCGCCAGCCTATCACAGGCTGTATTGAGAACCTCAAGTACAACCCGGGAGGATAGTTTCGAATCTACGCCGCTAAATAGTTCGAGACACTTTTTTGAAAGTACTCCCGAAAAATTCGGACCGACGGAGACTCGAGAATCCACACACCCCTAAACAACGTTTTTATGTTTCTTGTAAATGTTCCTAACCCGTTTTTAGTACGAATTAGTAATAGTATTAGTATTTCATTTATTGTAAAAAGTAGTTTACAAACTTAAATGATAGTTATAAAACATTTATAATTTAACAGTCTAGTTTTTTTCTTTTAAATTACCTCAATACAACATCTTAATATAAAACGGTTTTATTTGAAATTAAATATGAGTCAATGACTAATTTCAGTCTTTTAAATTAATACTGATTGTGAAATATCAATCTAAGCCTAAAAACTAAATAATACTCAGTAGTAAGTGTCCCTATTATAATTACATTGCATATTACTGAAGTTATCAGATCGTCATTACCCAATTTCAATATTTTTTAAATCAACATTCAAACGTTTATTTGGAAAAAGACGAATGTCAAGCGCTCCGTACACGTAAACACTATATTCAGAAATTTTTTTGAGACGTAGGTCAATTTTTTTTTTTCGAAGTAGGTCAATTATAGATTCCTACTTACCGATAGCACGGTTTTTATTTAATTAAATAAATTCTCATCATTTTTTGGAAAAACACGCTTGTCAGGCGCTCCGTATACTTAAATTCTACACTCAGAATTTTTTGTGGATGATTCCATTGGTATTTAGATGAGTTATATTCTTTTGAAAATTATGTCGGTATTTCACATCACCTTAACAGTAAATTTTAACTAATTCTTAATTGATAGAAGAAGATCACTAGAAAGAGTAAAAATATAAATCTATAAAACACACATACAGGCTAATAGTTACTTAGACATTTTTTATATAAATGCATTTTATTTAAGTTTAATATTTTTTAAGAAATATGATTTTGAAAATATACGATTTCATTAAATTTCTGGTATTAACATAATCCAAAGCACTAATTGATAGTAATAACATTCAATTATTTATTAATTAACCAACTTTGAACGACAATCTAGATCTAGTAAGCTTCTGGCCGATGTATACATAATGAACAGTCGAATAAATTTTTCTTTTTTAATAATCCCTCCGAGAATGATGAATTTGATATAAAAATATTTTCGTAATCTATATTTCCAATTTCATAATAGTTATGCACCTAAAATTTTTTTATAATCGTTAAATAACGTAGAAACTTTAAAATTATAAATACTGAAAAAAAATAAACTTACCAGTCCTTTAAAGAATTCTGACTGTAAAGGCTTTTTTTCATTTGGGATAAATATATTATAGTAAAAGTCCTTGTTGACATAGTCCTTAGTGACTACTTCAATATTTCCACTTAAATTACCTTCTTCATCAATTAAAATGTTGAGAAGAAATAAACCAAATTCGGGGATGTTTATAGCATAATCATATGACCTATTTATTTCATATGAAAATGTCCATACAGTACTGTAAAAATCCTTACATGATGTTTTCATCTGAAAAGTAAACAAGTCAATTTAAACATTTGAAAATATATTTTTCATTAAATATTATTGGTATTTGTGAATTAAAAACCAACTTCACCTTTCGCAAGTTCCGTCTGTGACATCGCGTAATATGAGAAATAATCTCATCATATGGGGATCTAGCCTTGCAAGTTTTTATAAAACAAGGCACAGTTATAATTCCATTATCGATAATTACCGACGATGCATCTATCTCTAATTCTTGATTATCAGTCTGCGTTTCAATAGAAACTCCATCAAAATTGGTTTGAGTAGCAGTACTTATTACTTCGCTAAATTCAGTCTGTGTACACTCGGAAGCATTGTCACATACTGTCTGTGTCCCTGCTGACTTTACTGCTATTATCGTCTGGGTAAAAACAGATCTTCTATTTTGAAGAGTTCTTCTATTAACATGGTGTCGGGGATCTAAAATTGAAGTCTACAAAAAAGTTATGCACTGAAATAAATTGGGTGATAATATAAAGTTAATTTGTTTCACCTTTATCTCTTGAAAACTTTCCGACAAAGCTTCTCCAAGATAGTTTCGCGAACCACTATAAGTATTCTGACACTCTGGACACTTTCCACTTATCATATCTCGAAAACATCTTTCGCAAATATGATGGCCGGTAATGCAGGTCATGATATGCCCAGAAGGCTGCTCCAAGCACACTGGGCATTCTAATATTTTTTCGATGTCTTCTGCATACTATGAAAAAGATATAAAAGTAAAAGAATAGCTTTCAGATCCTACTAATTAATATATTTACTATTAAATTTCTTCAATCTATAAAATATGATTTTAATTAGTAAATATCTATTTATAGATGAAGATTATAATCTAGTACACTTTCAACATTGATAATTATTCAAATGATCAATACAAATTTAACATTGTTAAGAAATAAAGCGAATATTAGTTATACATAACTAAAAAGTTAACCAAAAAGAATTTTTTTTAATTACCTACATTACAAAAAACTCCAATTGAGTTTCACCATAAAAATCTTAAAACTTTGAAAGTGCTCTAGTAATGTGGAAATATCGTTAAAACTATGCTATTGATCAGATATTGAACTTTTATAATCGCAGATTCGGCACTTCAATGTTTTTAACGTCAAAATTTAGAAAAATGTCTGAAAAAGTCTAATCGATAGAATCTTTCGAAATAAATAATAACAACTAAATAAATAAAATATATAAAAAAATAATAATAATAAAATAATAAAACATTTTGAATCGAAATTTCTTTTTAGATACAATATGCGTAAAATGCAATTTTACACATTCTATAAATTTTTAAAATCGCTTTTACGCCCCTTGTATCGAAAAATGTCGTTCGATACAAGTGCGAAAGATGATTCTAGACTCGTATGATTGTCACCCTCGCTTCGCTCGGGCGACAAACCTCACGCTCGTACTACAATCAACACTTTCGCCCTTGTATCGAAATATAATATTTTCTACTAGTGCCCACTATTCTCCAACTGTTTTGGATATGTCGATAAAAACACATGTTTTTAGATATTAAATTTTCAACACTCAAGTTATTAAATTTACTATGACAGCCACCTACAGAAATTGCAAAAATATCGATTTCTAAGCCAGTTACGAACGGAACAAAAAATATTTCCCACTATTACTCAATCTCCCTTACAAATTTTGTCACACATAATTTGTATCAGACACAATATTTTAATCCTATACATTTAAAAAAATCCAAATTATTTAAAAATACTACAATCAAAATAAAGCATTTTTATCAACCAATTTTATGGTATTTTATAAAATTAAATGATGATTAAAAAATATATTGTGAGGTTTACAACTTAACTATAAATTGAAAATTTTTGTGAATTTTTACAATTAATCCTACAATTAATACTTAATAAACATATATCAAGGTTAGTTTCTTGTTGAATGCACATAAATATTAAATTGAATAAAACTAAAAGTTTGGTTTTAATACTCATTCAATTTCTTACATTCTGGACATACTTCCAATAATATTTACCTTCATTCGAATAACAACAAGTGGGTCTTCCATTTTCTTTAGACTTCTTTTGTCACGTCAGAATTTTCCCTGAAAATTTTAATTTTTATTTATAAAAGTAAATTTTGTTAAAATGAATTAAAAAAATTGATTTTACAAGTCCTTTTTAATAAAAAAATAATTGAGAGAAAACTATCAAATTGTCTAACTTATTATGAATGAAATATTGTGTACACCCTTAGCTCTATACTGTATTTCTTATCTCGCAACTGCGAGTCACGCACATGTGAGTCGAAGGAATGAGTATATGAGTATATAAAGGCGAGTTTCTAAAAAGCGAAAAATACTTATCACTTTCGAATATGAAGTTTGGACAATTAGTGAAATTTTTTCATTATAAGAATTACTAGTTCAATTTAAGATTTAATTCTTTTTTATGTGTAAAACATACAATATATTTAATTTCTAATTTATCTTTGCAAACATCAAATGAAAACATGCATTGTTCTATTTAAAATCTATAATTTTGAGAAAGCAGAATTATTTAATTAGGGATTATGATTTATATTATAAAATGATCGGAAATTGAATCCTGATCAAGAATAGTATATTACGCACTACGGGAGGAAAAAACTGGGATGGTCCAGAGCTCGTGTAAATTGCCACCCTCACCTTCGGCTCGAGCCTCCACACACGAGCTGTGGGCTATCCAATTTTACTCCCGTGGTGCATATACTATTTTTCGCCATACCCGGGCCGAAAACCCCACGTTCCCGTTTTGAAGCAGGGAGGGAATGTGGCACTTTCAGCCAGGGTATGGCGAAAAGAAATTTTCATTTACTTGGATGCATAGACCTAGTTAATATTATATACTAGCTGCTACATACCTTACTCGCTCATGCTCGCTCGATTAAATTTATATTTTTTATGTTTTTCAGTAGGACAGATATTATGTTTGAAATAAATACAAAATCAATCAAAATTATCCCGAAATTGTCCCAAAATTTTCACAAAAATTGTTCCGAGCATTCCTTTGTAAAAAAATAGTTTAAGAGTTAACCCTACCAAGCAATAGGAGAAACGTCGAACTTATGAACTGGAAAAAGTGGAAGTAGCTTAATATAATGTAAGATAAGATTTCAATATGAGTATAGTTAACTACGAAAAGTACTGCAATCAGCCGTTTACGTTAAAAATTTACTATTAATAGCCGTTTCTTAACTTCTGAAAACTACGGCGTTGTGCATTCTAAGTACCCTCTTTGCTTTTCAACAAAAAAGTGGTAGCCAAATTTTCAATTTTTCTGTTTTAAGCATATTATATTTTAAGCAAATAGGTGAAAATAATATAAGAAAGTGCTTAAGAGCCGCGGTGACTCATGGGTAAGAGCCCGGTCTCCCGTCCGGGAGACCCGGGTTCGATTCCCGGCCGGGCACCTCTGACTTTTTTTTTCGGATGAAAAAATTGTTCATGTGGCACGGTAAGACCGCGATTCGTAGTCGGGCCCCATTAATGGATTTCTATAGGCGCATGGCAGAGTGAACATCCAAGTAACAAAATAGGCAGTTTTTAACACTTGGATGGCAGCCGCTCTGCCGTACCGACAGAGAAAACATTAATGGTGTTTAGCTGGCAGGCGGGGGAGGATAACTTGTGCTTGTTTTTTGTAACAGACTCAAGTTTGACTCCTCTGCCCGCTGTTCCTGGTGTGGGTTTTTCCCTCGCGGCATTGAGGTTTTCCCACACCACAGGAGTCGCGTGCAAGCGCAAATCCAGGATGAATGCAGAAATAGCGTGGGGTTAATATAGGGAAGGGTGTTGTTAGGATCAAACGCACCCACGCCAAGGCGGTGGGGGCGACCCGTAAAGTCCCAAAAAGGGTTTGTACGGGTAAGGAAGATTAAATAAAAAAAAATAATATAAGAAAGTGTTTATGGAGACGAGATGGCGACACCAGGGGTTGAGAGTACGGCTAATAATTTTGCATTTTCCATATAAAGCAATAAAGCTAATGCTAAATTGTCCGAGAGCTGTGACCGATTCAGGTG
Organism: Torymus sinensis; assembly: GCA_030522985.1. Lineage (NCBI taxonomy): Eukaryota > Metazoa > Arthropoda > Insecta > Hymenoptera > Torymidae > Torymus > Torymus sinensis. Next base: position 19,490 of record JAPYZP010003118.1, read on the forward strand.
TGGCATCCAGGGATCGCCTCGAGGTATATGTATGAAGGAGCGAATACTCTTCCCAAATTATGATAGTTTAAAATTAAAGGACACGAGAGGACCAAAGTAAGCGGAAAATGACAACTGCAAATCTGTGGCTGTACAACTTTAAATAGCAATGATTTTGAAAAGAGTTCGAATTTTTTCTAATTAAAAAAACCCGTTTGTAATTGTCCTTTTTTCGAGTTTCATCTCATATTTAAATAATTTAATATAAACGTCTAGATGTAATGATTTACTTTTGAAAAAGAAGCGTTTTACCATTCTCTAAAAATAAAGAAAAGCTTTGTTAAAGCATTAGAGACTCTCACGGTTTTCTGCTTTTATTTAGAACTTAGGCCCTGACTTGAAAAAATATTGAATTTAAACTTTTGAAAAACTTGATCTAAAAACTTGATCTTAAAACTTGATGTATCTATTTTTATTCCAACTGTGCGCGAAATGGCAACAAAAACATTCCTCAGAATGTGACGTAGATTTTCTGTATGAACGTAATAGCTATAGCAGACATGTAGGTATCTCGTTTCATCACAATGCCCGGATTAGCTCCAATTTCATCTATTATTTATAAATATTTCTTATACGGCAAAAATACACTCACTGGGAGAAGTTATGCTCGGCGGTATTTTTAGGCACGACCGTTCCTCGGGTAAACCCTATATATTTTTGTAAGAGCAAAAATTATTGTACCTCAAATACTAACAAATTGTTAACAGTATGGGTCCTGAAAGACCAATTAATAAAAAATGGTATAAAAAACAAAATTAAATCATTCTCCAACTCTAAAACTTTGATCATATTCTCGGGTCTACAACGAAACCAAGGAACTGAATTTTTTTAAATTTTGACCACACTTTCATCTAGCTAATGCCTATGTATGTGCGAAATTGAAAAAAAAGGCAATGTGTCGATTATGAATAGCCTCCGAAAAAACAGCATCATTTAAATTAATTCTTGGGAAACGCTTCTAAAGTCATAACAACAACTAATCTATATATATTATTTATCATAATAGTTGAAAAATTGTAAACTCAGTAAATTTATTAATTAATTTGTCGGAAGGTGCAATATTATATCATATGCTGATCATACAGCGATTTTATCGTCGGAAAAATTTGGGCTTCTATACGCAAGATAAAATGAACGAGTTCTTAGAATGCGTTCTTACTTTGCTAGCATTAAATAAACTATCACTGAATGTAGTATAAACTGTATATATGGCGTTTGAAAACTATTATGATAGCGTGCCCCAGCGAATGATTAAAAAATACTGCTTCCCTAGCGGAAAAAAATTAATGAAGACAACAGTTGATATCTGAAGATTTCGGAAGAAATCAGAAGAAAACTGAAAATATCAGAAAATAACTGAAG
>JAPYZP010003119.1:0-12363 GCA_030522985.1 Torymus sinensis
GATCAGCTGATAAGCCTGCACGGCATCCTCTGCGACGTGGTGAGCGACATCAACCGCGCGTACGGCGGCGCCATTCTCATCGGCACGATCAGCTGCCTAATCCACCTTATCATCACCCCTTATTTCCTCTACACCTCGATCTACGCGAACAACAGCAGCGGCTGGTATGTCCTCTCGCTCCAGGTGTTCTGGATCTTCTTTCACGTCTATCGGCTGTTGCTGTTCGTCCAGCCTTGTTACATGGTCTCCAAGAAGGTATATATACACGTTGTGAGATTTTTTCATGTAACAAGTATGGAATTAAGTATGGAAAATGTTGAAAACAGGCGAAACTGACGGGAAAGCTGGTGAGCCAAGCGCTGGTTAGCAAGTGGAATCCCGAGGCGAAGAAGCAGTTGGAGATCTTTGCGATACAGCTACTGCAGAGGCCAGTGGCGTTTTCAGCGTGTGATCTTTTTTATCTGGACAGAGGCTTGGTCACCTCGGTAAATTGATATAAATGCCGAGTTTGTACTTTGAAACGGTGGATAAGGTTTATGGATAACGATTGTTTTAGATTGTGGGAGCGGTCACGACGTATCTGGTGATACTCGTTCAGTTTCAAAACGCAGATGACACTAAGGGCACCAAACATCTGCTCCAGAACGCCACGGAGCTGCTGAAGAATGCGTCTAGCTTTAAAAACATAACGACGTTCAAGAGTGTAACGTAGATATCGATTTAAAAATGAATATTATATTTTTGTGACCACAGGTTCTATATATAAGTAATTATACTATATGTAAATAAGAAAACACGAGAAGAGGTTTTACTGTAAATAAACGATTTTTATTAATTCCGCAGATGCGCACGTGCAATTGCTATCTGAGAACTACGCGGTTTAACGTCTAAATACAGTAAAGAACGCGAAAATACTTTGACTCTTTTTTGCCTTCGATTTTCTTTGTTATTTAATGTATTATTTACATTGCGCAATATCTCCCTACTGCATCAGATGTCGTCCGGTATACTTGTACTACTTGCTCGTTCTAACGTACCAAGTATAAAATTGTTTCGATTACTTTTTTTTTATATCCTTTTGGTTTTTTTTTATTTATTTATTTTTACTTTGTAGCTAAAATCGGCGCTCGATAACAGTACATGTCTTTGTATTTGTTGTTTTTTTTTTATTTATTTTTGTATCATTCTTTATCTCGAAGCACACACGCATAAATATTCGCTCACGATCGAGCACCGAGAGGTTTATTCTTTTTTTTTTGTATTGGTTTTTGTTTTTGCTTTTGTCGTTACCGTCGTCGACTTTTTGTCCAGAAAAAGGTTGCGGGGCCATCAAGAAGAGAAGAATGCACGACACCACCCAGAGGCAGGAATCAATCAATACATAATAAAAACATTAGAAACGTACTACGGAACTAATTTCATTCTTTTCATTTCTTTTCTTGTTACTTTTTTTTCTGTATAAGGAGACAATACGCATTAATATATTTACATAAAATTTAACTGAAACCATAGTCGATCTATCTTCATTTTGCATTACCAATCGGCCAACAATTATAATAATTAAAATCTTTCCTTATTATTTTTTTTTCTTAATCATCATTCGACATTTAAAATTAAACATCTGTCACAGCCAGTCCAAGACGTGCCTTTACTCGCTTGTTACTTTTTTTTTCTACTACAAAAGCTAATACCATTGCCACACTTTTTCTCCCTTACCCCGATTTTAAACCTTCCCTCGGTTCTTCTTCGTTTTTTTTTGCGCCGCATCGCGATCTCATTCATCACGTCCTTGTCTCACACGCTCTTCTTACGTCTCTTTCATTCTAAATATACATTTCGCTCGAATATAATTAAACTTTATTCCATTGAATAATTTTTTCAACTTTTTCCTTTTGCATTCCGCTTCTTCAACAACAAACGCACCACACGCACACTCACGACATACAACCACACTCTCCCTTACACACACAATCTCGCTTTCGTATAAATGATTAATCTAGAAATAAATATTAGCTCGCTGAAAGAATTTATAACGCATCATTCTCTCTCTCTCTCTCCCTCTCTGATACTCTTCGCCCTACCATTGTTACGCTTCTTATTCATACTTTCATTTTTTTCACTCTTCCTCTCTCGCTCTCTTTCACTCTAGACGCAAAACATCATTACATACATTATACGTACGCTGCGAAACACCTTCGCTTATCATATATATTTATAATATAAATTCGACCGGAATTGCTCACTCGCTCGCGCTCCACCAAATTATACGTATGAAGATTTTCGCCAGCAGCGAGGCTGGCCGTGCTCCGCCGGCGTCGTCATCGCCAATGAGCGCCGGCGCTCAATTGGCGCTGCTCGCCTCGACGATCGGCGGCTGCTGGGCCTGCTTCTGCTGCACCAGCTGGTACTGGGACACTTCCTTGTTGTCCTTGCGCGTCGCCGAGCGATGGCACGCCTCTGGCTGCTCGTTCGTTATCTGCTGACGCACTAGTAGATTGTTCACGGTCGGTGTGGCGATGGTGGGTGGTGTCGTGGCGGTGGTGCACTGACAAGGACTGGCGTTGTGATGGTTCAGCCGGGAGAAGCACTGGCTGCAGACGCGCACGGGGTTGTAGAGTTGCTCGCTCGGTAAGGGCGTCCAATTCTCGGAGCAGTCGGCGCAGAATATTTTGCCGCAGCATCTGGAAAATTGAGAGGCAGATGTTAGATATGTGTGGGTGATGCATAGAGGATGAGAGCTGGTCGCTTTTAAAGCGACTATTGGGCTCCGTATCGTGAAAAAGTTGAAAGCAATTGCATGTTGCAAAATATAAATTGTTGAATGGTAAAGATTGAATATTACACGTTCGATATCTTTTTTTTTTATAATACATACCAACATACTTTTAAGGTAGTCCTTGTGTCACATTCACTATTAGATAAGAAAAATAAAACGTTTTTAATTTTCTTTTGAAAAGGACTGTACTATTGCAAGCTTAAATTTTAGGATAGATCACCGAGACTCCTGATGTAGGAATGTTTTGATTCTTTCTCTTAAAATTATTTATACCATTGAAGTATTTATTATTCGCAAAATACGACCAATAGGAGCAGGTACTGCTAAAGAATCAGAATCAAGGCAAGGACTATCTTAAAATCAGTGATTTTCTTGTCTAGTCTATTCTACTTCTATGAGCAAAACACCTGTCTACAAACTTTCAACAAAATAATCACCTGCAATGGTGTTTGCGCCTGCCGAGCCAAAATTCTGTGTTGCATCCCTGGCATCGATTGACCGCGTGATCAGGTACCCATAAGGTAGGAGGTGGTCCGGGTTCATCTAAGGCTTCCCAGGACATGTCCGAAGGCAAGGATTCGCCGTGGTCACCTGCACTGCCCACAGAGTCGGGTAACGAGCCCTGCGACAGAAATGTATTTTTAAACTTTTCCGTTGTGTTTTTATAAGTATATATGCGAGTACTTATACGTTGATTTGCGACAACTTACAATGTCATCAACTCGTTCTGCGTCTGTGTTGTGGTTGCATACTTGCTTTATTAATGCCATTCGCGTTGTATGCAGTTCTTTCCTTAATGCTTCCTCTCTTAACTAAACATAAATAATTGACAATGTAAAGTACAGGTGTTTTTATCGAATCTGTTTATTTGATCAGCATTGTAACGAAGATAGCGATAGATGTGCTGAACTAATCTATGTTAGTTTAAGCGTTTGTCGTAAGCATCAAGCATTCTTCTCGCAACAATATAAGTTTGTAGCTTTTTATACCGCTTTGTTTCAAATAACAAATGGTTCACTACGACTCGATGAATATTACGCCACCAATAGTGGCCCACTATTAATAAAGTCATTTTATACTTCATCAAAATATTTTGGCGAATTGGATTTTTATTATGTGGTTTGACAAGTTTTAAATAAAATTAAGTTTTCTTTAAATTTTGGAGGTTTGGAGTTTTGATTTTATTATTAATAAAATGAGTTTTCGTTTAAATTAACAGTAAATTTTGCCCAGCTATATAAAAATTACAATTTTCAGTTATCTGTATAAAAAATCGTCGTTGGTTTTATAAATTTTGTGTGCTATAAGTAAATGTTGAGCCGAATATAAACCAAATGTTGAACCATATTCCAGAGTTTTACATGGAAATTTTGAAGTTTATAACAATATAGTTTATAGCTATACATTTATAATTTATTTATATTCTTTTTCTATTAATGTATATAATTTCGCAGCCTTTCGTATTATGTATTTAAGGGCTGTCGCCCGTTTAATATTTAAAATAAAATAAAATAAATAAATATAGAAAAAAAGAAGATGACAGCAATATAATAATAAATACAATCATCCATGAAAGTTAAAATATTAAATAAACATAAAAATAACTATTGTAATTAGTGTCCAAATTTCAGCAACCCTTTTAACGGTTTTACAGTTTTTAACATTGCTGTTAATTTTTTTTTAATTTTTTTTTTCATTTTTTTTTTTATTTATTTTTTTTTTATTATTTTTTTTTTTTATCAACAATTGGTGTTCCCAATTTAGATAGATTTACAATTGTGAATTGTATCATTCAAAAACATATTTCTAATTCTGAGTCGTTATCTCTCCACAATAAGGAATAATACAGTTTTTATTTGTACTTCTTTCAGATTTTATTAAGGAGATGAAGGAGCCATCCAAAATGTCACTGTATTTCTCGTTATCCTAACCCAATTTTTAATTTTTTTCAATCATTTTGATAATATTGACAAAAATTTTAAACGAAAAAAGATAAAAGAACAATGACATCGTCTTAAATAAATCTTACTTAAATACGAATTTACAATTTTTGGCATATTAACATACTTTTTTACCACTCTAACCTCAAAATCATAACTTTAATGTGATTATTCAGCTCTCGTGGTATAAAATACGATTCGGTTCTGGTACGTAAGAAGATTTTCACCTAATATGACTTTTCGCACTCGCTTGGCTGGTGCGAAAAACGTCACATGAGCTAAATAATCACCTTCCGCATCTGTGTCGAAATGTACTATTTCATTCAATCTATTAAAATCTATGTATTATCTTATGTATAATGAGTTAAATTTTAAGTTTCATTTAGACTACAATATTGTTTACATAACAGAATAATATTGCTTGTCTTAATTCGCAGAAATATGTGTTTTTAGTAACAAACATTATATTATTAAATAGTAAAATGATTAATAAAGCGTTACTTTAAGCTATTAATACAGATCGATAATAGGTTCTTGAGTCTTTTAAAAATTACCATGTAAAAACTAGTTTCTCTCCACTTAAAACCCTTAGCGAAAATTCCAAAAGTAAATCCATAACCAATTAGAAAATTTTAATTTACAATTTCATTGCTAAAAACAGTGTAATACTAACGTACATTTTCTCATCAAAAAGCCTCAAAAGCACCTATGTTTATCAATTTCAATCATCGCAGCGTTACACCCGATTAGCGCCAATCAGTACAGTACAATCATTGGCTTATCAAGCGATTGATAAACACGCTAACGTAAGCGTACACGTAGTAGAACGCGTCGTATACCTTGTTCTCGATAATAATTTGCTGAACTCTCATTTGAACGTCGCAGTGAATGACGGGAAGGCCGTCGACGTCGTCTAGTCGATCGAGATTCTCCATCAATATGTCCTGGTGGATGGGCGAGGCCGGACAAATGCTGCTCGGGGTTCGCGACACCAGGGGCGCGCTCGCCTCGCTCACGTCGCTGCCTCCCTCATTATGATTGCGATTATTGCACGACTGACGGTTCACGGTCGTCGTCGCGGCTGTTGTCACCGCCGTCGTGTCGATCCACTGTGCGTCGGTCTCTTGCACGTGGTTGGTTGTCACTGGTGACCTGAGATTCAAAATTTTCTTTATAATAGGTTGTTCAACTAGTGTTAACAATAACAATTAGTTTAGTGACAAAGTTCAAGAAAGATTTTTAGTTTAATCATTATCAATCTTATATAACAGTGAATACACGACTTTATGCAACGAATCGATGCGAATTATATCAGACTTCGAGCGATCTAGAATTATAATATTCGCTCTATTATTAGATATTTAATTAAAATTTATATGAATGCAAGCAATTTTCATAGTTAGATAACAATGTTTATCAATCAACCAATCAAGACATCTTTCTCAGTAGAAAGATATTATTTACTACAATAATTTCGCAAGGAATAAAAAGTTTGATAGGTCTAACAATACACATATTAATAATGTGAACATTTAAAAAATAATTAAGTACGACTAAAAAATAACGATGACATAAATAATATATCACGTATTATGTAAGATTTATAATTCGATGTTACACGTGATTACACAATAGGTGTTAGTATGAAACCAAACAATGTTATACTTAAAAAAATCGAAATAATTTATTATTTTTACAATTTTATAAATATTTTGAGGTAAATAAATAGTGGTTGTGCAAGAATAATAAAGCACTTCTAATAACATATTTCATAGTGCTAGAACGTTAAGTGCTTAATTACAATTAGGTGTGGCATGCAACGTGTACAAAAAAAAAATAAAAATAAAATTTTTCAACAAAATATATTATTTACAACGATAATAGCATTAAAACAGGAACTCACAAATCCTTTTCTTCGTTATTTTTCGCGACGACTATGTCGCCGTTGAGTATGATCGTATCTGTCGAGCTGTCTACCGACGTATTTACTGGTCCTTCAGTCGAATTGCTTTCCCCATTTGGTAAATTTTTCTCTTCAGTCTCTTTGATATTTTCACTAACCGCTTGAATTTTATCACTATCATTATTAGTCTCAATTTTTTCTGAATCACTCTTTAAACTAAGGGAATCGAATTTCCTGAAAAGTGATATTTCATTTATAATAGTTATATATTTTTGAAAGTACATGTAATTCATTTCCTTAAGTGTCTTACTTTTCGACTGAAAGGCTTGGATCGCTTAATCTGCGATGCAGAGCCGCATGATCTTGGGCTTGGATGAGGTCTCCATAGGAACGGGTTTTCGTCATGTGCCCCTGGGGCTCTTCATTGTCACCAGTCTCTATATCAATCATCGATACTCGTGGTTGTCTATCATTTCCATTCATAGCAGTCTCTACAGTTCCTAAATACACATCAGTCCAAAGTTTAAGATCTCTTACGTTGCAACTAGGCCATAATACCTGCAAAATCAATTACACCCATGTTAGCTTTTTTCGAGAAAAAAAAATTTCTGATAGCCTTCATTTACCATTAAATACATACTTGATTTTTAGAAGGAGCATATAAATGATTAACGAAGTTTGGAGAATTTAAAGAACGCCAAACTGAAAAGGTACGCTCACGTATCCTCTGCTGTGTCCTTTCGTTTTTACTATTACACAAAAATGTACCGTATAAGTGTGAGTATGTATGCTGAGCTAACTTTACCTGCAAAACGAAATCAAAGTCACAATTTTAATTTCCGATGATTGACGACCTTGATCTATTATTAAACTGTTTATAATAATACTCACGATATACGCAGACGACATCTGGAAGCTGCACTTGAATTTATCAATTAATTGATGCACGCAGTCTAACCATTGGAGAAACACTGGACATCGTTCATTAGGGTCTTCATTATTTACAGTTTGACCGCATCGGTCTCCAAATTTGTGTCCGAAATCAAGCCACTCCCTTTCGCACAAAAGTTGGAATCCCTATAAAAAGGTATTATGAAATATCATCTACTGTTAGATATATACGACGAAGCCATTCCAAAAGAAAAACAGATACCAACCTCCATTGTTCGGTAATATGGATCGAGTAAAATTTGGGCAAGGGCGACAATCTGGGGCGTCCTGTCCCAGCCGTCGCTACAGTGCACTAATACTGGCCTTCCATCTCGTTCGACTGCCGAGGCGACTGTAACAGCTGCTCTCAATAAGCCTGACATGTGCTGCAACCACCTTGTTCCTTCAAGACTACTCAACCAGCTGTTACATCGTGTAAAAATAGAAAATGTTCATTAATGCTGTCAGAGTATGGTGTATTCTTCTTTTAATAATTCAAAGTAGCTATCTATTCATAGGCGAATAACATTGCTGGTACGTTTATGAAAATTGTGAGAAAACGACAATACATGGTAATTTATTACTCGCGAAATTTTCATTTTTCACTCGTTAGCGCTAACTAGATTCAATTGACTTTTAATAGCACCTGTTTTTACTTCAATGCGCATATGTATACTTTTGCTGATGATAAAAATAGTAATTTAACGTAGACGAAAATATCGGACAAATAACGAAGTAGTAAAAATTTTATTTTAGTATTTAAACAATAATTTAACTATATTTCAGATAAATAAGCTATTTTATATATTATGGAATTACTTGTTTTGATCAGGATCGGAGGCACATAATTGACGCAACGAGTGGAAGCTCTTCCTTATTGAGTGGATATTCGGAAGATTCATGAACTGAATGTCGCAGCTTGAATAATACTCTGGACACTCACACCCGCCGCCACGTGCTCGATTCGCCACTGCCGTTGTGTACGATCTCGCATCTACTATGAGGACTTTCTGCAAATTATACACGAATGTTATTGAGAACAATTCTGATATAAAGTATTCCTTTAACGTTTCTCTTTATGATTATCGATATTTTTGTCTACCTTTGTACTGGTTGGAGCAACGGGCTCATCGGCCACGACTGGATCAGAACCATTGGCTGGAGATTCTGTCGCGGTACACTCGCCTTGGTCGTAGGAACATGCATCCGAAATAGCTTTTAAAAGATCTTCATCCTCGGAACTTCGCCAGCCTAACCAACCAACTTCGGGTTGACTACTGCGAGCTATTACAGCTCCGTTTCCAACATGCCTAATAAATCGCAAAATGATATATAGTTTAGAATTTTATAGAATATAATGTTTAATAAATAGAGGTCATTGTAGTTGATAATGTACCTCCACACTACTGCGGGAACTCTCCTAGAACTTCTGAATTTCGAGACACTTATAAGTGTATCATCAGAAATGCACGCAGGAATGAGTATCATGGGGGGATAAGTCGGGCACATTTGGTAATCTTTGTTTACATCTGTAATACGCCAATTTCCGTGTATATTGAACTTTAACCGCTCAACCTAAAAATTTAAATATGAGTTTTTTTAGAACAGGAAAATAGTTATTATTTATAAATAATTCATGCAAACATCTTGTTATAACTAATGAAATTAATTATAAATATATCGGAATATAATTTATTTAATTATATTTAATGTATTGTTATTAATCTAGAGAAAATAAATGTGCATACTTCTGATTTAAAAGTGTTTGGCCAGACTTTAAGATCTTTTCCCAGTCTAGGGGATTCTTTTCCTTCTTCCATTGCCCATGCATAATATGCAAAGGCAAACATAGCTTCAATGCTCTTTTTTGGCTGGGTGATTTTATGAAGACGCTTGAACCATTCTAGGCAATGTTCATTGGTAGAAAATGCACAACTGTGATCAAATAATAAAAACTTAAGTTTTTGAACGTTTTGAAAATTTATAAACTTTATAAAGAGTGAAAAAATTTATTAATAATATTAATCATGATAAATCATTACTGGTTTATCCATCACGATTCTTTAAAAAAGATAATAATGATTTATCATTTAATTGTTTATTTTGATAAATTTGGTATCTTTTTTTTTACTATGAGATTGAAAATGGAGTTCAGTAAATAGATATATCAGATTCTTAATTAATTCCTAATAATTAATTAACAGATTTAAAAACCATAGTTGAAATAATAGAATTATATAATGCCAACCTGAGTGAACGAGCATCTTTACAACTAATGTGCAAGTAAAAGATTTCCTTGACTTCCAGATGTTCTATAAGACCTAGCGGTACATTATAGCATGCTTGACTTGAGTTTAAGTATAGCCTGTAATTTGTCAATGCTAAAATTCCATCTGATGTGCGCCCCAAAGCCACAACATATTCCCCATCCAAGAGTGCGAAAGGTGTTGTCAGATTTGGATCTTCACAATAGAAATCTGGAGATTCCTTTGGAAACAAATCAGCAGCTCGCGGATGGCAAATAGATTGCAAGCTCGTGGGTTCCTCGGAGCTCTCCATCTCAATCTGCATGGAAAATCACCGTTATATGAAACGTTTATGAATAAAAATAAAATTATCTAAAATAACTCTTTTCATTAGTGCATGTATTCATATTTGGATGCAGGGAAAATGGAACGGACGTTAGACGAACCAAGATTGAAAGTCTAGCAATTCATTCTCGCCGACGTTTCGGGAGTTTTCATACTCCTCTTTTATATAAATAATTATGTAAACGGAGAAAATGTTAACAGACAGACAATAAAAATAAATTGTAAATAAGTAAAAATACCATAAAAATTTTTTTTAATTTTAAAGAAATAAATAACATGTTTATCGCTAAAGTTTACGAAAAAATTTATGTTTTTATTTGTGTGTTTACTATTTATTTTTCACCCTTATAATTTTAGACTTTACGGAGATGCAACAGCCTGCATTGTATTTTTCTCTTATATTTTTCACTTTCAAATTCTGATCAATTATCTCAGTCTTCGCTGAGTACGTTAAGTTACTTCAAATACAATACAATTGATTTCGTTGGTAAAAACTGGATTAAGATCAACGAAAAATACGATGCAGGCACTTGAAACAGCTTCAACGTCTCTTTACCCTTACAATCTTCAGATCAGTTTGTAGAAAATCAAGTTTAACACGCTCAAGTGTAAGAATGAAAACATGCAAGAATTGCTTATAAAAGATTACAACAGGAAGTAACGTTGGAATTCAGTATTTTATAAATATTGTTATGTGTGAGGGAGCGGGACGTGCGCTCGAGTCGAATGTTGCAAATCGCTGTGCGTAGCAACTATACTGATCAACTATTGTACCGCTATTTTGTAAATAGTTCAGTCGGCAGTTGATTTTCAACTCTCTCAATGAATCCAGGTTTAATATTTCTGAACCTATTCCTGGATAAATTCATCGCGCAAAATGGAGTTCGTTGCATAAATTAATTCACTTCATTGAAAGTTAATTACACAATGATGATTATGGTTGTGATCACGAACAATCTTAAGTGAGACAGAAAAAAGTCGAAGACGTTGTGCTGATATTTTGAAGAAAAATAGTTTGTATTTGACTTAACTATGTTTGGAAAACTAGATAAGTCTAAACCAGAGTCAATAATTCAGCAAAAAAGTAACAAATGAATTATGAACAATTTGTAATAGTGATAAAACTCTAATGTTGAAGATAGCTTATCACCATTAAACGAATTTTTGAGACTCCGTGCGATACGTTCCACTTTTTTGCACGCTTGCGTTTATCATAAGTGGTACTTAACGCATACGGAGTATCAAAAAATAATATTCGATACACGTGATAAATATGATCCTCGCACGAGTGTGATTGTCACTCTGTCCCAGACAAACTCACACTCGAACAAAGTAGTACTTGTCAAAAAATAGTGTTCCATACTCGTGAGAAAAATGATTCTGACACGAGTGTAATTGTCGCCCTCGCTTCATTTGGGCGACAAACTCACACTCGTACCAGAATCATTTTTATCGCACTAGTATCGAAACATACTATTATCGTACTAGTATCGAAATGTACTATTTTAAATGAATCAATCTTTAGAAGAAAATAGTAAAAGTAATTAACATAGTGAATGAATAGCATCACCGTGGTGAATGCTCGATATTTTAGATCGATAGTCAGATGTCATCAGATGCGGACCAGATTGAAATACGAACGTAAAATTAGGATTACTTACAGTTTCTAAGAAATTGACAACAGGTTTATACTTATACATAAACCGTGAAAATCGCAACTGGTCGTACTTTTTTTTAGAAGTCCTGTTGAATTGATGAGAATCGGATTTAACAAGAGTTTGCTGAAGTTTTATTAGTTAAAAAAAAACATCAAAGAACTTATTTTGTAAAACAATGAATTAAACACGGAACCATTTATTTGCGTGAAATAATCATTGCGCTCTCGATGACGTTCTGTTTCAGATTTCCATCTGGGCCAATGTCAGGTTGGCGAAGAAAAAGGAAAAGTCGCCAACAATAAAAAAGAAAGCGGCTAAAATAAAAAAAAAAGGACACTTAATCGGGATTCCATTTGCTAATTGCCGTATATGGTTTGTTCACTGTTTTGTTTCGTTGCTAGAAATGCAAATGTTTGAATGAAGTAAAAATAGTTCGCTTGTGAAGAGTCGCTTCTTCTTTCCGATTCATCAGGTCATGGTTGAAATATGGGCAGAAGACATCGCGCGGTAGTTTAATCCTAATGATATGTTTTGGAGTTATCGTGGTAAAAAAGAGATCGAAAAG
>JAPYZP010003120.1:0-17315 GCA_030522985.1 Torymus sinensis
GAATTGGCAACCGCGCGCAGCGACGGCGAGACTCAGCGCGAGGATTTTCGACGGCGGCTGCCTCCGAAGTCGGGTGAGGGGAAGCGCGGGGAAGGTAAAAACTTCGTGGGATAACAGGGATCTCGTGTGTGTGTGCGACGCGGATGACGACGCGCGCGCACAAAATACCACGTCACAAACTATAACGGTTGCAAATTTTATGATCTTATAGAAAACCGTTTTTGCGAAATAAATTAAAAACAAAAAAAATTTATATGTAATGGATTATTTAACTACAGTAATATTTTTTACTTCTTACGGTGGCTTCACCGCGTGAATTGGTACAATTAATAACATTTTTACAATCGTTTCTTCACATGCTTAATGTAAAAAACGACATTACATAATAATATGATTCATGAGGTAAAAAATAACGTAGATGCTACTAAACCCACCTACCTCACGATAAAAAGTTACAAATCAAAACGTAAATGCGAAACTCCAAGCCCACCTACCCCATGACAACGAGTAACATATCTGAAACGTAAATTCTCAATTCCATACCCCATGCACAACGAATCACAAATCTAAAACGTAACGTCACGCAAACACACCGACCCACGCAAGCGCACATATACAGACGGACGTGCACACCAACATACACACGGGCACACGCCCGCACACACAAAAATACGCGCAGAAACTCACACTTACACACATACACACATACGCACACACACAAACACGCACATAGATACACACACAAGCAGACACATACATACGCGCAAACACATGAACACACAAACACGCACACAGATACACACACAAGCAGACACATACACACGCGCAAACACATGAACACACAAACATACGCGCACACATACAGTGCAAACAGACACAAACACACGCACACATACAGACATACACACACATAAGCACGCACACGCACACACAGAAATAAACGCAACACACAAACGCTTCGAAATATACACGAAAATACCAAATCGCGGATACACATAAACACACGCATACTCAAACACGCATACGCAAGCATACAATAGTACTTTTCGTACCATGGGCGTAAAGTTTTATGCCCGCGGTGCAAACATTATTTTTCGTCACAGTTGCATGATGTACTCATTTTTCGCCAGTTTTGTGGGTACAAAATGCAAATTCACGCACACTAGGCATAAATTAATAAGTGTTGGAAACTTTAGTGTCTGCTAATTAAATTGCGTTCGCTTGGGCCGAGAGTCGGCGAAGCTGAGTTTTGGCTTTACGCCTGGTGGGCGTAAAGTTGCACTTTTGACCCGCAAAAGAGGGCGTAAAATGCATACTTTATGCCTACTGTGACGAAAAAATAATTACTCGTTATCACGCGATAGTTTGGTTTAGAGTCTTGGGGTTTAGACTTTATGTGTTAGATTTATAAGACGATGTGGATGTAGCAGGTAGGTTCAGGCGCATTGTAATTCGTTATCCGTGGGGTTAAGAATTCACGTTGTCGAATTGTAACTCGTTATCGGGGGGTAGGTGGGTATAGGGGCTTGGGGTTTAGCGTAGATGTTTTAGATTTGTAATTTCTTGTTGATGGACTAGGTGAGTTAACGTGTATTGGGTTGAGAATTTATGTTTTAGATTTGTAACTAGTTTTCCGTAGGGTAGGTGCGTTTAGGGGCTTGGGGTTTGGTAATTACAGTTTAGATTTGTAACTCGTAGAGCATGGGGGATTGACAATTTACGTTTCGGATGTGTAACTCGTTGTGGTAGGGAAGGTGAGCTTGGAGTTTAGCATTTACGTTTTAGATTTGTAATTTGTTATCGTGGAGTATGCGGGTCTTGGGGTTTAGCTTTTACGTTTGAGATTTCGAAGTGGTTATCCGCGGGGTAGGAGGGTTTTAAATTTACATTTCAGATTTTTAACTCATTGTGCCTGGGGGAGGTGGGCTTAGAATTGACGGTTTAGATTTATAACTCGTTGTTAATGGAGTCGGTGGATATAGGGGCTTGGCGTTTAGCACTTACGTTTTAGATTTGTAACTCGTTATCGTGGGGTAGGTGGGTATAGTGATTACATTTTAGATTGTAATTAGTTGTTCATGGAGTAGGTGGTCTAGAGGTATGTGGTAAAGAAATTACGTTTTAGATTTGTAACTCGGTATCCGTAGGTTAGGAGGGCTTAGAATTTACGTTTTAGATTTATAACTCGTTGTGCGTTACGTTTAGGGGCTTGGGATGAATTTACGTTTTAGGGCGAGTTTAGGGGTTTAACATTTACGTTTCAGATTTCTAAGTTGTTCTCCACGGGGTGCGTGGGTTTAGAATTAACGTTTCAGATATGTAACTCGTTGTTAATGGAGTAGGTAGATATGGGGGCTTGGCGTTTAGCATTTACGTTTTAGATTTGTCACTTGTTACCGGGGGGTAGGTAGGTTTAGGGGCTTGCGGTTTACTAATGACGTTTTAGATTTGTAATTCGTTATTCATGTAGTACGTGCATGAAAGGGTATGGCGTTGAGAATTTACGTTTTATATTTGTAATTTATTATCCGTGGGGTAGGCAGGTATAGGGGCTCGGGGTTTAGCGTAGACGTTTTAGATTCGGAATTTGCTGTTCATGGAGTTGGTGAGTTAAGATGTATGGGGTTTAGCATTTACGTTATACATTTATATTTCTTTATCGTGGAGTATCCGGGTCTTGGGGTTTAGCATTTACGGTTTAGATTTCGAAGTCGTTATCGTTTTATAAATCGTTGTCTGTGGGGGAGGTGGGTTGAGAATTTACGTTTGAGATTTGTAACTCGTTGTTAATGGAGCCGGTGGGTATGGCTTGGCGTTTAGCATTTACGTTTTAAATTTGTAACTCGTTATTCGTAGGGTAGGTGGTTTTAGAAGCTTGGGATGTAGCATATATGTTTCAGATTTGTAACTCGTTATCGTGGGGTAGGTGGATTTATGGGCTTGAGGTTTAGTAATTACGTTTTAGATTTGTAACTGGTTGTTAATGGAGTCGCTGGGTGTGGGGGCTTGGCGTTTAGCATTTACGTTTTAGACTTGTAATTCGTTATCGTGGAGTCTGCGGGTCTTGGGGTTTAGCTTTTACGTTTGAGTTTCTAAGTCGTTATCGGTGGGGTAGGTGGGATTTGAATTTACATTTCAGATTTTTAACTCGTTGTGCGTCGGGGAGGTGGGCTGAGAATCGACGTTTTAGATTTGTAACTCGTTGATAATGAAGTAGGTGGGTATAGATGCTTGGCATTTAGCATTTACGTTTTAGATTTGTAACTCGTTATCCGTAGGGTAGGTGGGTTTAGAAGCTTGGAATGTAGCATTTACGTTTTAGATTTGTAACTCATTATCCGTAGGGTAGGTGGGTTTACAAGCTTGGGATGTAGCTTTTACGTTTTAGATTTGTAACTCGTTATCGTGGGTAGGTGGGTATAGTGATTACATTTTAGATTGTACTTAGTTGTTCATGGAGTAGGTGCTCGAGAGGTACGTGGTAAAGAATTTATGTTTCTATTTGTAACTCGGTATCCATAGGACAGGTGGGCTTGGTGATTACCATTTACGGTTGAGATTTGTAACTCGTTATCCGTGGGGATGAAACATTTACGTTTTCGATTTGTGGGCTTGGTGATTACCATTTACGGTTTAGATTTGTAACTCGTTATCGTGGGGTTTAGGGGCTTGAGGATTAGTAATTACATTTTAGATTTGTAATTAGTTGTTCATGAAGCAGGTGCGTATAGGAATATGAGGTTGAGAATTTATGTTTTAGATTTGTAATGCGTTATCCGTGGGTTAGGAGGGCTTAGAATTTACGTTTTAGATTTATAACTCGTTGTGCGTTGCGTTTGGGGGCTTGGGATGAAGCATTTATGTTTAGGGGTATAGCATTTACGTTTCAGATTTATAAGTTCGCCAGGTACGCGGGTTTAGAATGAACTTTTCAGATGTTCTCGTTGTTAATGGAGTAGGTGGATATGGGGGTTCGGCGTTTAGCATTTACGTCTTAGATTTGTCACTTGTTACCAGGGGGGTAGGTGGGTTTAGGGGCTTGCGGTTTACTAATGACGTTTTAGATTTGTACTTAGTTGTTCCTGTAGTACGTGCATGCAAGGGTATGGGGTTGAGAATTTACGTTTTATATTTGTAATTTATTATCCGTGGGGTAGGCGGGTATGGGCTTGGGGTTGAGCGTAAACGTTTTAGATCAGGAATTTGCTGTTCATGGAGTTGGTGAGTTAAGGTGTATGGGGTTTAGCATTTTCGTTTTACTTTTGTATTTCTTTATCGTGGAGTATGCGGGTCTTGGGGTTTCGCTTTTACGTTTGAGATTTGTAACTCATTATCGTCGGGTAGGTTGGTTTAGGGGCTTGCGGTTTAGTAATGACGTTTTAGATTTGTAATTCGTTGTTCATGGACATGGTGCGTTTAGGGATATACGGTTGAGAATTTATGTTTTAGAGTTGTAACAAGTTTTCCGGCGGGTAGAAGGGACTTGAGGTTTAGTAATTACGTTTTAGATTTGTAATTAGTTGTGTGTTGCGTTTGGGAGCTTAGGATTTGCAATTACGTTCTAGATTTGTAGTTCTCTATTGTGCGGTATGTGGGTTTATGGGCTTGAGGTTTAGTAATTACGTTTTATATTTGTAATTCGTTGCTCATGGAGTAGGTTCGTGTAGGGGTATGGGGTTGAGAGTGAACGTTTTAGATTTGTCACTCGTTATCGTGGGGTAGGCGGGTATGGGCTTGGGGTTGAGCATAGTCGTTTTAGAGTTGATAATATAAGTGAGGTTTTAGGATTAGGTACTACTTCCACAGCAAGGTGGTGGAAGGCCCCCGCCAGCTGGGCCAAATTTGGCTGCGGCGGTAATGGAAAAAAAAATAAGCAACATTGTTTATTCACGAAAAAAGCTCAAGTTGTAACAGTATGATTGGATTTATGACTAATAACCGAAAATACCTGATTTTCCCCTCGATTTTCACGCTTTGAATATTATTTTTTAGTCTAACAAATAATTTTCCCTTATTCTACATTACCTCAAGTATATTCAGTCCAAAATTCATCAAATAGGTTAACACAATCACTAGATATTAGGTTCACGAACGAATAAATAGTATTTTTCACACTGTGCGCTGCGAGAGCGACGCGCGGCCATCTTGCTGAACGTCGTACAGCGAGTAGAGGAGTAGAGTCGAGCTCCGGAAAAGAGTGCGAGAGTGTGACCCGTGCCTCTACCGCTGGAGCACACGATCCGCCACGCCCCCGCCAGCTATGAGAGAGAGAGAGAGAGAGAGAGAGTGGGACAGGGAAGCGAGGTGCGTAGAGCAGAGAGAGAGAGAGAGAGAGAGAGAGAGAGAGAGAGTGGGACAGGGAAGCGAGGTGCGTAGAGCGGTCCACCCAGCACACCTTGCCATCGAACACAGTATGAGCGAGCGATCGAGAAAGAGAGAGAGAGAGAGAGAGAGAGAGAGAAAGAGAGAGAGAGAGAGAAAGAGAGAGGAAGAGAGTGTTTCTCTTAATGTTAATACGAGAACGACAGCGGCCATCCATAGCGCGCGTTACCATTTCATTTACGCCGGCTGCGTCTCAGCTGGCATATGCGTAATGTCTCGGCCTAAGTATTTTAGTAATATCACACTTTAGTTAAATAAACCTTTTCTTATTTTATCTAAACTATCGAGTTACGCGTTCTTATTACAACTGGTCCTAGAGGAGCATCGATAATGATAGTAAGTATTTACAAGTCGCTTAGGTTAGCCAAGCGGCGTTGTATCGGAGTCGTCGGCTGCGCAGGTAAAGCTAGTCATAGCTAGCAATCGGGAGTTTCGCCAGCTGAAGTTGGCAGCGGCGGCAGGACGAGGCGCCGGCTCTAAGAGAATGTGGCTTAGGCTTTCTACAGTAGTCGGCGGGTACGTGTCTGCTCGATACCTGTGCTAATGAACGAGCCGAGAACTAAAGGTGATTCCAGATTGTCGAACTCCCGTGTCGTAGTAGGCGCATGTATAATACCTCGTGTACCCCGGAGAGGGATTCTTACCCTCCGATAACTTCATCCCGTTACAATATTTTCACCTTATCAACTTAACGGTGATGTCTGAATGTTACTGAATGAAGAGCATTAAATCTGTAGATTTTTTAAATAGGCACAACAAATCTATTACGAATCTGGTTCCGTACGTTTTAAACAACTTGAAGATCTTGCTCATTCATTGAAGCACCTCTATCCTGATTTAGCACTGACAAGAAATTTACAATGGATAATGAAGTTACCGACAACGTAGTCGGTAAAGAAGAAGATTTTTTACCAAGTACTTCGAAACGCGTCGAAGAATTTAATAATGAAATAAGCACATTTTTTTAGGATATCTTTCGCCTCTTAAGAGGAAAAATCTTATACGTTGAAAATCAATTGAAAATTACGTAAAGAAGCAGAACTGCATATTCTTACAACATTGTCTGCTGTCGATGTGAAGTTAAACAATGCTTATGATGTTTGTGTTAAAGCAAACGAATCAAATGTATGCCATTGTACAGAATGGTATCAGAGACACGGTATCAGAAAAAATAGAAATTCTGACTTGGCTACCCTCATCCATAATGAAAACTGAAATTTCATCCTTATTTCCAGACACAACAATATACATGATAGAAAGAGCGATAAGTCTTGTACAAGAAAAAGAAGTTTATTTAGAACCAGAAACGTACATACGCCATCCAATTGATAAAAGCACCGAAAAAACTGTTATGGACTATTATATACGGACTTGGGGGCGCTGTAACTACACTTCGGAGCACGAGCATGACCGAGAATACGCGAGGTCGGGTTACTCGAACTTGGAAGTCTATGACTTCCAACGTGCAGTTAATGAGCGTACTGGCTTGTACTCTACGAACACAGAGAAAATTGGAATTTATACATTTCCAGTTGGACTTAAATTATTGCCAAGTTTGTATTCTGATTTTTAAAAACAGAATCTTCAAGTTGGTGTTAAATAAATACAGCTCGGTGTATTTTATTACCTCCGCAAATCACGGATTTCTAGTAATTCCAAATTTCTCTCCGTTTCATATATGAAAGCTTTTATTAACGTCTAAACCGGCGCCTGGGCATGAGCGTGTGGTCATATACGGAAAAATAAAATAGCTGTTCCTACTACGCTCTTATGTAACTTTAACTATAGTTAATACGGTAACCGAGATTTAGTTGAATCAATATTAGCTTCTCATGTTTAAGTTACTCGAGTCATTAGTAGAAACGTTTCTTTACGTCTTGAGGTCGCGGCCATTAGCCTTATTTTACTGAACTCTTCAGTAGATTTTACCAGACTCTGCAGTTGTATTTACATGAGTACCGCTCAGTAACAACAACAAACCCAACCTCAGTTAAAGCAACTGTTTTCTTTTTCCGTGTACACCGAAATAGACCTAGAAAACGGGACCCCCGGTTACTGTCAGATTCGTAAAAAAGCTTTTATTTGCGTAGAAACCGTCTCCTGGATATGAGCGTGTCGTCATACACCTAAATAGACATCGAAAACGAGCTCACCGACGTAAAAAACACACTGGGAACTCTCGCACTGCTGAATTTTGCCACATCTTAAACAGGAAAATAGCACGACCCCAAAAAAGTGCTTAGAAACACAGTAGTGAGACCAGATTTGTTCTAGTCGCTAAAAATGGTCTTACAGCTCTTATTAAATATAAGAGGATTTTCCTCATTTAAATATACAGAAGGTTTGTAATCTTTTCACCAATGAAATCTCCTCTCCTACTCCTGTAAAACGGGTTGAAATACGGTAACGCATTTTCCTGCTGCCGTTTCATCCAACAAGGTACATCTAACAATTTTTTTTTAATATATAGTATTATAGTAGAGATAAATAATATTTAACTAAAGAAAATAAATTATTTAAACTATATCTTATTACATTCCTATTCCTAAATTGTCCAAAGAATTAGGAGATTCTTTAACTTCTGCGCTTGTAATTACACATGCACTGACTGGTTGTGATCCCAACCAGTCAGCACTAAACGAGTATCAGTATATATGTGATAGTATTGATAAATTTTGTGAAACTTATCTGGAGGTTGCAATTTATGGAGTGTTGAGATTTGTGTACGAATAAAATAGGAAAATATAATTGAAGATATCGTTTAAATAATTGATTTTCTTTAGTTAAATATTATTTATCTCTACTATAATACTATATATTAAAAAACAATTGTTAGATGTACCTTGTTGGATGAAACGGCAGCAGGAAAATGCGTTACCGTATTTCAACCCGTTTTACAGGAGTAGGAGAGGAGATTTGATTGGTGAAAAGATTACAAACCTTCTGTATATTTGAATGAGGAAAATCCTCTTATATTTAATATAAGAAATACAAAATTACCCGACACTATTAACGATGGGTGTTGTGAAAAGGTTCGACTGTACACGTGGTCGCGGAAGCGAGAAGACACACGGAAGTGTTGCCCAATAGACGAGTCGCCTTGAAAGAGAGCGAGCGGCGCTCCCGCAGACGCTTTTAACGCGCCCGCAGGGCTTCAGGGTGGGTGCAAGCTTCCCTTGCTCGTCGTCAACGCGGCTACGAGGCATAGTCGCGACAAAGGTGGGGCGGCGCTGCCCGGGTACCGTCAACTCCCTAGCGGTACGAGAGAAAGAGCGCGAAGATACGATCGGCGCGAACATGCCGCCCGCCTGAAAAATGTGTCGTTAGTAAGCATAATCTCTTCGTGAGTCTATTAATGTTAATGTTGATGACCGTACACCACCCGTCTTGATCTCTAAGCATCGGCGCTGCCCGCCGTCGACGCTACGCTTGTGGTACACGGGGTGTCCTGTGGTGAATTGACGGGTAAGGCAATGACCTTGCAGACTGGTCGCGTAAGAGTAGTGGAGGACGTCTTGAGAGTCACGACTCTGGTTAGACCGTCAGGGCCTGGGTGCATTTGCAGGATGCGAGCCAATGACCACTTCTGCGTAGGCTGGATATCATCCTTCAGTAGGACGAGATCGCCTACACGGAAGGAGTGGTTAGCTGCAAACCATTTGGAGGAGAGTTGCAGATGGTGAAGTACTTCCTTTCTCCAGCGGCGCCAGAAATGGTTACGCATATTGATGACCATGCGCCACCTAGCAACCCCTGCAACAGAAAAATTGGAGAAGGGCTCCGGCACAGCTGTAAACGCTGAGCAGACGAGGAAGTGTCCAGGGGTCAGAGCTGAAATATCCTCGGCGTCGTTACTGAGAGGGCTCAGCGGCCTCGAATTCAGGCAGGCATCGATCTGGACACATAGGGTGGAGAAGTCCTCGAAGGTGAGTGTAGCCTCTCCCAGGACTCTCTGTAGATGGTGCTTAAAACATTTGACCGCGGTCTCCCAAAGTCCGCGAACGTGCGGGGCTCGTGGCGGTATGAAGATCCAAGTAGTTCCGTCGTTGGCGAGAGTGTCGGCGACTTCGTGGCTAAAAGAAGAAGTTTCAACTCGGAGTCTGCTCCTTGGAAGGTCGTACCGTGGTCGCTGTATACCTCTCGATAGAGGCCACGGCGAGCTGTAAACCTTCTGAACGCCATAAGAAAGGTGGGGGCCGAATAATCGGAAACGACCTCCAAATGAACGGCTCGAGTTATCATGCAAACAAAGACAGCAACGTAACCCTTTTCGGAGCGTTGACCCCTACCTTTCGAGGTTCGCACGGCGAACGGTCCAGCGTAGTCCACGCCTACAGACGAGAATGGCCGCGGGGGGGCAGTATGTACCGAAGGAATCGGTGCCATCTGCTGCTCGAGAGGTCGGGATTTATGGCGGGTACAGATGACACACCGGGGAACGGATTAGCGCTCGCGATTCCTTGCGTGAACGAGTCAGAAGGCGCGCATCAGATGGCTGAGTACCAGCTGTGGCCCTCCGTGCAACGTAGCTAAATGAGCGTCACGAATTAGCAACTCGGCAACGTGGCTGGACTTTGGAATCACGACTGGATGACGTTCTGAAAAAGATAAATGTGTGAAGTGAAGGCGGCCACCTACTCGCAACAAACCTTCATCATCGAGAAAGGGACGAAGTCGACGCATGGTGCTGCTTTTTGGAAGAGTTCTTCCGTCTTGAAGGGGGAGCAGCTCCCGGGAGAAGTGGTCCAACTGAATCGCTCTGAGTAAGCGGATTTTCGCTTGCTCGATTTCGGCTGCGCTAAGCGACTCAGAGGAGCGAGCGCGCTGAGGGTCTGCACGTGCTCGCCAGCGGAGAGCATAAGCTATTACTCGCAGCATTCTTTACCATGAGGAAAACCGAGAGATCAGTACTTCGATCGTATCCTGGGGCTGTGCGTGTAGGCATACTGTCTTAGCCTTCCGCTCTAGAGTGGTGTGGCTTTCCATGGCAGGGGCTGCATGTCGTTGAGGAGAGGTGAGCCAGGGAGGCCCGGTCGCCACAAGCTGTCCGCCAGAAGCTGGGATGGTAGCAAACCCCGGGAAGCACAATCAGCCGGGTTGTCGCTGGACTTTACGTGCAGCCAAGTCGTATCTGGTAATGAGGTAACGATCTCGCTCACTCTGTTGGCCACAAAGTTGTGCTACGAGTTCGGCAGCCCTCGCAACCAGGCCAACACGACCTGAGAATCGGTCCAACAGTGGACGCGGCAGTCCATGCTTTGCAAGTCCTCGCGCACTTGTACGATAAGACGAGTAAGAAGTAACGCCCCGCAGAGTTCCAGACGAGGGAGACTCATGGTTTTAAGCGGCGCTACCTTAGATTTAGCTGCCATAAGAACAGCGGTCGTACCAAGAGCGTCGTTCGTGGTGACGAGGTATACTACGGCATATGCTCGCTGCGAAGCGTCCGAGACGCCGTGCAGCTCCCAAGTAGTCGATGGAGAGAGCAAAGTCTATCGTTGAAACCGTACACTTTCCAAAAGTGACAATTGACCGCGGAATTGCGTCCACGTGGCTTGAGTGTCTTCTCCGACGACAGCGTCCCAGTCATGACCAGAAATCCACAGCTCTTGAAGAAGTAATTTTGCCAGCATCGTAGCTGGAGTCAACCATCCGAGCGGATCGTATAGTCTGACGACTTCGGATAGAATGGCCCGCTTAGTGACGGCTGGTTCCGCAGGTGCGGGCTGCACCTTGTAGCTGAAAGTGTCGGTTTTGGGTGACCAGCGGAGTCCTAAGATGGAGACTGAGTCTCGGTCACCTATGGGGCACTCTGTTGACGGTGAGACCGAGGTTTTAGGAAGTAGCGTGGGATGGCTGGCTGCCCACTTGTCGAGTGCCATTCCCGCCTTTGCAAAAATTCCGACCAGCTGATCTCGCGCGACCACTGCCTCGTTCAGCGTGTCAGCACCAGCGCAGGCATCGTCGGCGTGCATGTGTTGAAGCAGAATGCGAGAACCCACCGGGAACTGTTGTTCTTCATCCATCGCTAGCTGCCGGAGCACCCGGAGGGCCAAAAAGGGAGCACTTGCTGTCCCGTACGTGACCGTTAGAAGCCAGAGGTCCCGCACCTCTTCCTCTGGGGAGCAGCGCCAGAGAATCTTCTGCCAAGTAGCGTTGGCCGGGTCTATCAGGATCTGTCGGAACATCTTCATGATGTCTGGTGTGAAGACGTACTGGAAGATCCTCCAACGGGTGATGACGGTGCATATGTTCATCTGTAGCGCTTTTTCAGTATGCAGACAATCGTTTAATGACAAGCCGCTTGAGGTGGCCTGTGAGGCGTTGAATACAACGCGCAGCTTCTTCTGTTTGTCAGCGCTGATAACGGCGTGATGCGGCAGATAGTACGAATCCTGCGCGGCGAGAGCGTCCGGCGGAATCTCCTGTAGATGCTGTAGGTTGCCGTACTCCTCCACAAATGCCGCGTAGGGCTCTCGCAGCGCCTGGTCTCGAGCTAGACGACGCTCGAGCGACAAAAGGCGGTGAAGCGCAATGGAGCGAGAGTTGGCCAACAAAGGCGTCCTACAGAAAGGCAGGCGGACGACGTATCTCCCGCTGCTGTCACGGCGGTGTGTACGCATAAAGTGAGCCTCGCACTCTTCTTCTGCGCCAGAGCGGTAGGGTCGAGACGGCAACTCCTCAATTTCCCAGAATCGGCGCAATTCCGTGGAGACAGACACCAAAGAGGTGCAGCAAAGCCGTTGTGTGGGAGTCTCGGGCGTCGTTAGTTCCGGCACGGTGGGGCCAATTAGGATCCAGCCCAAGTGCGTGTTTTGAGCCACTGGGGATCCCGCTGAACCTCGTCGAAGACCGGGCAAAATTATAGATGGATAAGCCTCTGCTCCGATGATGCAGTCGATCTGCGCAGGCTTATTGTACTCCGGGTCAGCTAGTTGCAATCCTTGAAGGTGCTCCCATGAGGCGGTCCTAACCTCTCTGTGGGGCAGCAACGCTGTTAATCGAGGTAGCACGGCAGCTGAAAAAACAAAAATTAGGTTGGACATTAGACTTTGCGATGATTGAAGTTATGTATGAGGACCTGGCAGAGACTTCTCCCCCTACGCCAGAGATAGCTACAGCAGAGGGCTGACGTGTTAGAGAGAGCGCTTGCACTACTGTCTCTGATACGAAGGAACCTTCAGAGGCAGGGTCAATGAGTGCTCTGATAGTTATGGACTCCCCAGATTTGGACTCGATAGTGAGGTTGGCAGTGCCTAGGAGAACGTTGCTGCCTAGATTAGTAGTAAAGGTGGCTCGCTCTTCTGAGCCACTACTTACATGAGCTGAAGTTTGCGCAACAGTGTTCTCATGCCCGACCATGACGGGCGTAGATAGCGCAGACGATCCATGAGAGTGCAGGGAGGAGTGATGATCCTGCGCACAAGACCGGCATCGATAAGAGGATGGACATTCATGTACCGAGTGCCCACTCCTGAGGCAGTTCTGGCACAGTCTATGCTCCCGCACTGCCTTAATCCTCCTGTCGTAAGACATATTGGGAAAGGCTGGACAGTACGTGAGATGATGCTTAGCGTTGCATATGATGCACGGAGGCCTGGCACTGGTCGGAGCCGTAGCCTCAGATGAGTGGTGAGCTGCAACCAAATTATAATTTTTAGGACTCCCATTCACTTTAACTTTACACTTACCCATGGCTGCATCGTTGCAGTGAGCAGTGTCGAGGGACTGAATTCGGCCCTCTAAGAATGCTACAAGCTGTTGATAGGTGGGGAATGCCAGCTCTCCCACCAATGCCTTCCTCCAGTCCTCTCTAGTATCGGGATGCAAATTGTAGACAATAAGGTGTATAAGCCAGTCGTCCCAGTGTTCAACAGGCCGCTTGAGCAAACGCAGGGCACGGATGGCCTCATCAGTCGTATCCATGAGGCGTGAAATCTCAGCCACTGACCTGTATGTTGCTGGCGGCATAGACAGCAGCTTATTTAGTTGCACCGCAAGCTTCAGACCCTTGTTGTCGTATCTGCGTAGCAAGGCGGCCCAAGCAACCTCAAAATTGGAGCCAATTACTTCTAAGTTGCAAAGCCTTCTAGCGGCGTCTCCTTCGAGGCAAGCCAGCAGGTGTTGCAGCTTGTCCACTGGCGATAGAGAGGTCCGATTCCTCACAAGGGAACTAAGACGTTCTTTAAATGAGTCCCATTCGGTTTGATCGCCGCTAAACTTGGGTAGAGCGATCTTGGGTAGAGAAGGATCCTTGGCAGCTGCCAGCAACGGCCCAAGGGTGGTATCCGAAGGCAATTGTAAGGGGGATCGTAGATATCCAATCTTCTGAGCGAGCCTTGTAGTGAGCTCCGCCTTTGCCTCACAGTACTTAATCTCAAAGTCATCAAACACATCGTCTGTAAAATACGGCGCGTCTGTGAGTTCCTCGCGATGTTGATCCAGCTGGTGGTGCAGAGAGAGACACGAGGCCTAGTACTGATCTGCAAGTATGATTCGCTGCTGTAAATACCTCGGCAGTCAAGCTGGAAGCACCCAAGCGGTCCGTATTAGTGACTAATTTTGAGATCAAGTTACCCACACTGAGCTGTTAGCGAAGCAATTCAACAGCCATCGTAAGAGAAAGGATTAAATATCAGGATACTTATCTTTCTCACTGCAAATCAGCGTTGAATCGCATGCCACAGTAGGTGGTTTCTCACGTTGAGGTTAGGTCGGCGCGTCAGAGTTGGTCTGTTCGCAGCGAGGTGACAACTAAGAAGAGCGACTCCTTTATCTACGAGGGAGACGCGATGCGTTTTGATTAGCGAGCCCTGCTCACGCAAGAAAACGTTCACTTATGGGCGAATAATCGCGACAAAGTATAATCACCGGGCACAAAGCGTCGTACTGTTCATGAAGACGAGAGAACTCGCGGGAGCGCGGCAAACGAGCGGCCGCGAGCCGCAATGCGTAAGCGGGCGATCGAGAGCGATGAACGCGTTCTACCTAGCCTCAACTGACCGATCTAACCTATACTGATAAGTGTAGAGCGCCTGAGAGTCGTGCGCGACGTACAGGCGTCTGTGCCGTGTACGAAAGAGAGAAAGAGAAGAAGCAAGATGGCGTGATGCGCATTTACAGACATATACGGCGTAGGCCAAGGTTTGCCAAGTGCGTGTCTGACACGCGATGCGAGCGCGAAGATATGAATGACTGGCACACAACTGCTGGTGCGCTTCGCGTATGAAAACTCCGGGCAACCTTCACTACGCGACCACGTTGAATCTTCGTGTAGGGCGCGGGTCTAGCCGAAGCGAACTTGCCGTTCGCTTGAAGGGCAAGATCTGTTCGCTTATTGGTTAGCCAAACATGGCCCTTTGCCCGCGGAATTACAAATCTCCTCTCTTACCTTGCAGGGCTGTTTCAATCGATGAATCCCTGTCAGTGTAGGCCGAATCCGGCTCGAAGGACCAAATGTTGGATGAAATGGCAGCAGGAAAATGCGTTACCGTATTTCAACCCGTTTTACAGGAGTAGGAGAGGAGATTTGATTGGTGAAAAGATTACAAACCTTCTGTATATTTAAATGAGGAAAATCCTCTTATATTTAATATAAGAAATACAAAATTACCCGACACTATTAACGATGGGTGTTGTGAAAAGGTTCGACTATACACGTGGTCGCGGAAGCGAGAAGACACGCGGAAGTGTTGCCCGATAGACGAGTCGCCTTGAAAGAGAGCGAGCGGCGCTCCCGCAGACGCTTTTAATGCGCCTGCAGAGCTTCAGGGTGGGTGCAAGCTTCCCTTGCTCCTCTGGTCTTTCGAGCCTCGATTCGCTTGTCGCGATATACAGCGCGTAACACACTCGGGACGGGCGAGACGCGTGAGTCGCGTGGTGAGCGTTCGGCTTTTAAAATCTCTATATATTTTTTTAGATGTCAGAATAATAGCTATAACATTCTAAAAAACTTTCTGATATCATAAATTTTAATACTATGTAGGTAGTAAATGAAATTTTGACACTTAATCACTCAAAATTTGCGATTGTATACACAAATTCGGATTAACGTAAAGAAAGTGTTCAAAAATTTACAGCCCGGCCCGAATATGCTTTGGAAATTTCGGGCAAGTTCTATTATTTTATGAATTAGTTAAAGATTATGTCATTAAATTTTCATTCAAAAATATTGATATTTTGCTGAGATAGAGCAAGTTTAATTTAAAAACTCGTGAAATTTTTCAGATATTATTTTTGTCGAAAAACGAGTTTTTCATAATGTTCCTCCAACTTTTGGGAAAAATAAACGTCATATTCGTATTCAGCGCCGGGGAAAACATACAGTAAGACCATTTTTAGCGACTAGAACCAATCGGGTCACACTTCTGTGTTTCTAAGCACTTTTTTGGGGTCGTGATATTTTCTTGCTTAAGATGTGGCCAAATTCAGCAGTGCGAGAGTTCCCAGGGTGTTTTTTTGCGTCGGTGAGCTCATTTTCGAGGTCTATTTAGGTGTATGACGACACGCTCATACCCAGGAGACGGCTTCTATGCAAATAAAAGCTTTTTTACGAATCTGACAGTAGCCATGGGGTTTTTTGAGTCGCTGAGCTCGTCTTTGAGGTCTATTTACGAGTATGACGACACGTCATGCCCAGGAGACGGTTTATAGAGACGGTTTTTTGAGTTTGTTTTCGAGGTCTATTTCGGTGTACACGGAAAAAAGAAAACAGTTGCTTTAACTGAGGTTGGTTTTGTTATTGTTACTGAGCAGTACACATGTAAATACAACTGCAGAGTCTGGTAAAATCTACTGAAGAGTTCAGTAAAATAAGGCCAATGACTGCGACCTCAAGACGCAAACATACGTTTCTACTAATGACTCGAGTAACATAAACATGAGAAGCTAATATTTATTCAACTAAATCTCAGATACTCTATTAGCTATAGTTAAAGTTAGATAAGAGCGTAGTAGGAACAACTATTTTGTTTTTCCGTGTATGACGACACGCTCATGCCCAGGCACCGGTTTATACGTTAATAAAAGCTTTCATATATGAAATGGAAAGAAATTTGGAATTACTATAAACCCGTGATTTGCGGAGGTAATAAAATACACCGGGCTATATTTATTTATCACTGACTTGGAGATTATGTTTGTAAAAATCAGAATACAAACTTGGCAAAAATTTAAGTCCAACTAGAAATGTATAAATTCCAATTTTCTCTGTGTTCGTAGAGTACAAGCCAGTACGCTCATTAACTGCACGTTGGAAGTCATAGACTTCCAAGCTCGAGTAACCCGGCCTCGCGTATTCTCGATCATGCTCGTGCTCTAAAGTGTAGTTACAGCGCCCCCAAGTCCGACTTCGACTGCGCGACGATTCCGGAGCGTGATCGTTACAGCGGTTACGCTTCACAGAAAGAAGTTTGATGGCCAATTTATTCACACACACGCCCACACGCAGAGAAAGAGAGAGAGAGAGAGAGAGACACACATTCACACACACAGAGACACACACAGCTACAAGCATACACCCAGAGTTAACCACACACGTAGGCGCAGAGACACACACAGATACACACGGACGCACACGCACAAAAACATATACATACACATACACATACGCACAGACATATACATACACATACGCTAGGTCACACACGCTTCCAAACGCACAGACACACACCCACCCAGCCAGTGTGTGTATATATGTGCGGACGCGTACGCGTGGCTGTGTGTTTGCATGTGTGTCTGTGTTTATATGTGTATGTTTCTGTGTGTATGGGTGTGTCAGTGTGTGTCTGTGTGTCTCGGTGTGCGTGTGTGGATATGTGTCTGTGTGTGTTTGTGTGTATGTGTGTGTCTGTGTCTGTGCGTATGTGTGTGTGTTTGCGTGTATGTCTATCTGTAAGCATGCCTGTGGATGTGTGTGTGTCTGTGTGCGTATG
>JAPYZP010003121.1:0-13578 GCA_030522985.1 Torymus sinensis
CGTGTGCCACTCGCGCGACACGTCGAGCGTGCTTAATGAATGCGCCCGGGAACGAGTCACGTGGATTGTTATTATACGGAGAGAAAAATCACCGAGGAACGCATGCACGCGCAGGTCGCGGTGACAGTGACGGAGAGCGCCTCGTTAAAGGGATGAAAATGTACCCGGAAAAATATATGATTTATTTGCATTGGACAGAGGAGCTTCGAACACGCGATGATGCGATATGTTGATTCGTTCTAGACATAATGTAAGCGCAAGCGCGGATTATGTTTAGCTCTTATACTGCGACTTTCGATAATGCTATAGTTGTTCCGGACTTTTCGGGAATGTTCCGGACTTTTCGGGAATCATCGGCAAATTCTAATCGCACACACGGCCCTCCAAAATATAAGCACGTATAATTATACCAACACGCTCGAAAAACAAAGCAACGCCGGCCGTCAATCAACAACCGCGTGAGGCACGCACTTGGAATTTCCGCCCGCTCACTCGGTGTTATACTTACGTTACTTTCATTCACTCTGCCTGCGCAGCCGGTATTCACGAGTCAGAGACTAAGAATCAAAGGCGCTTTACAATCTGGGACGAGCAGTGGGTTTCTATGCCTACAAATTCAGGAATACGTTTTTAAAGGTGTGAAAAGAACAGAAAGACGAAGCCACCGACGAGAATATACATTCTTCCGTGACTTCCGCGTCGATGGATTTCGCATCATCATTATCATCACTGTGAAATTCCGATGCTCGCTCGAACTGTTCTCTGACATATTCCTATACCCTTAGCTGTACTTTACATATACTACCCGTACACGTACGTGTAGAGTGAGTTTCGCGCGGCTTCTCGACACCGCGGGACCCCGGAATTTCGAGTTCGGCGCGAGCGAGTCCCTCGGCGAGTCGGCCCCTTCAGGAAATCGTTATATTCCCCAGCGGCACTGCAACGAGTTTCGCCGAAGTCGTGGGATTCGCCAGTGTTCCTACGTGCATTCGTGTTTCCGTATTTGTCCTCATTTCGATTGTCCGCACAACTATATTTTCGCACGCAAACACGTTAGCGCGTATACCATAAAAACAACACTCGGGTGTATATCCCAGAGACGCTCTATTATACGCTCGCAATCGTAACTACACACGATACCCCTTTTAACGCCTGGAGAATAGAAATCCGCAGCACTTTGGTACCACACCCATACACATCCGCACGGTACAGCTATCCCTCTCTGACATTTATACTTCTCGCGCGTGCGGAGTCCGACCGACGGCGAGGATGATCGGCTGAAAGGCCGTTTTATATTCGGATTTGCGCCGCTCGCTCGCGTGCTAACCATGATCCCGGCCCGACTTTGACATCTCTTTTCCAGCGGATTTCATATCGGGAAACGCGACTGTGTACACAATGGCGAGCGGCCCCGCCCCCGTTTTAACGGTATTTCATTCTATAAAGCCGAAAAAGTGTCTTCCGCTTTGCATTTATACGTGTTGTCGATGATTTCTGTGTACCTATAGGTATATATATATATATGCGTGTGTGCGTCTGCTGGGCGGGAATAAATGATGCATTCAGCGCGCGCGTGAAATATATTTCAATAAGCTTTGACGAAAAATTGAATTTTTATTCAAATCGAGAGAGAGAGAGAGAAAGCGTGGCACACACTTGGTATTAAAGCACAAGTTGACCAGCGACTTGAATATTCCATTACTATGGTAATAAAGATCCCGATGGCAATAACTTTCGCATTGTTTTCGTGGGGAAAAAAAATATTCTAATTCATGGTAATGGAGGGGCGCGCAACTGTGCGCCTGCGACACGTTTTTTTCCTGTGTATCTAACGCTTGTTTTTTCTAGGCTTGTTTTGATATATATTTGCAATTTAAAAATAGCGCTTACGATGTACGCGAGAATTAGAGAATAGTATTATTAGCTATCTCAAAATTGTTAAGTGGAGAGGGTGAACTTTTCGTTACGACCTGATAACTAATATCCTGGTATGTTTCAAGAAGGAAGTTATAAAATCCGTTATGCTAATTTGACAAAGAGGCACACGTGAGCTCTGAAAGAAAATACAGTCGAAACGCTAACATCGTGTAGCGTATCTATAGAATGTCTCTGTGTGTGTGTGCTCTGTTTTACGACGTTAACATGCTAAGCTTTACTTTCAAGGCTCGTATCTCGCTGGAAATTAACATAATGGCTTTCATATATAGACGATGACTAACAATACTGAAAATTTCACAATGTCAGCCGTGAGATAATGCAGAGGAAAAACGTGAATTTTCCCTCTTTGAACGCTAAAAAATGACTTTGATAAGAGCACAATACACTTTATTCCCTCAGAACCTCTCGCACCTTTTGCAAAACACAAGGCAAAACCTCGTAAAACAAGCTACAAAGTCTCGGATTTAATTGCAAATCCCCTTTTTTGTTACGGGTGAGAGGAACCCCGCTGGTTATATACACGAACATTGTACGCAAGTCGAAACAGCCATGTCCGGATATCGCTCGCAAAAGCCACGGTAAATATATATACATGCCCCCGGCAGCGAACCAGGCACTAAAAGCAAACATAAGACTCCAAAGAGAATAGGTCGAATTAATTTTCATGAAAGCGGGCTCGCGCGCTTCGTACACCCCCGTATAGTCGCGCTACAACGGGCACGACGAGTTTTACACGGGAAGCCGCTTTTTCGAATAAATCCGTGCAATCCATTAAAGCTCTCCGGGGGAGTCTCTCGCTGCAGCGCGCGTAGCGTGTACACGCTGCTATAAGGGAGCGAGTTACCATCGCTGCTGCTGGTAGTGCTGCGTTCGCTATCGGGCGGCGGCACGAAATGAAAAATTCGTCAAACACTTTTGACACAGTTTCGCGGCCCAGTCAAATCCCTCGGCCCCCACCCCACCGCCTGCAAAGTAGATAGGGAAAATCCGTAGCCGCCTAAGGAATAAAGCGTCTGGGAGAGGGGAGAAGCTAAGACAAAGCACAAATAGGGTTTCCCGATTAATCTCGCCGACCGCGCTCCTGCGCGATAAATGCCGGCGCGGAGAGTCTGTCGTACGTCTTCGTG
The DNA here is from genome assembly GCA_030522985.1 of Torymus sinensis. Lineage (NCBI taxonomy): Eukaryota > Metazoa > Arthropoda > Insecta > Hymenoptera > Torymidae > Torymus > Torymus sinensis. The sequence continues at coordinate 3,066 of JAPYZP010003121.1, forward strand.
CGTGCAGCGTGTATTCGGGTGAAAAATTGTGGCTTTTCGACATATAAATGTGCGGGGTAGGCGTAGTAGAGAAAAGTTGGACTTGATAAGTAGCGAGTAAACAGTTTCTCAAAGCGGAGACGGGGCCGAAGTTTCCGATGCATAAGAACATTCTCAAACGGATCGAGATATATAGCTGTGATGGACGGAAACCGCGCTTTACCAATCTACGAGTGTGTATATTATACCCAAGGGTCGAAGATCCTTTCGGCCTTTGAGCGAGACGGCAGCAGCTAATCAAAGGGCCGCGCGCTGCACATTGAAAAGAATCGACTCGGAAGCGAGCGCGAGAATTGCCCTTACTTCCCTGACTATTAATTACGCCGTCGATGAGATTGCGGATTGCCTAGCCGATTCGGTCTCCTTTGTGCCTATATATACAGTGTTATCTTCATCAAAGTCCTATCTGATGCTGCAGCGCGCAGTTTTCCTTGAAAGCTACTTAGCCGCGGAGCACGCCGAATTGCCCATACTTAGTTTTCTTTTCGTATAAATAAATTTTCATTTGCGCCCCGTCAAAGGTGATTTACATTATTCTGGCATGTCGTACATTTTTAATGCATGCAAACACGCTGAAAGCTATAGTTGACACTATATCGAAGTAATTTCGTCATTGAGCGGCCAAACAACCATTTGAATAATTCATTCCGAAAAAATACGATCGCGTACCTGACCTGGAATTATCCCCCCGACTTTCCAGCCCGCCCGTATAACAGTCGTATCGGCAGCAATTAGCAAACTTTTCCGGCGACTACGAAAACAAAAAGAGAGCATCTCACGCTCTCAATAATTCAAAGAGCGCACGCGCACACGCGGAGCGACGAACGCACTTGATCGATCGAGACCGCGCGTCAACGTCGCGCTAACGAACAAAAGCCTTGTGCCACTTTTCTCTTTGACATATATTACTACACGCGCGCTCTCGAACGCCGCGAAATATGTATATATGTATAAAATCACGTCCCAATAACGCACGCTGTTACATATCTCGCGTCGCAAGGCTGCATCATCCTTAGCGCAATCGGAAAATTCAATCTCCGTTTGTTTTGCGGCTGTGCCGAATGTACACAGAGAACGAAGCTTATACACACACGCGGATTCAGGCGCAAAGATTTCAGAGGTTCGAGAGTAAGCAGCCTTGATCGCTCGCTCGCGGATTGGATTCCGCCGTGTGCATTGCCTATATATATGTATCATACGCGCGCGCTCGCTCGTACGTGCCAATTCCTAACGAAGCTTTCCGTGCCGCTGGACCCCAACGAGATTATAGCCGCCGCAGCGCATCGTAAGCTGGCGCAGGTTTCTTCGAGGAGAGCCCGACGAGGTGTTTACCTCGTTTTCGCTCGCGGCCGCGCTCGCACTTTTTCCATTCTATAAAACAGGGCTTGATTCGATTGATTCCGCCTCCTTTTCCTGTATATATGTATACAGCTCGTTCATTTCATCGGATGGATCCGATTGATTCACGTGCGCCCAGCGTTGCCTTTTTTCCGCACGTTTAGCTCGTCGACGGGGACGAGGTGAAAACGTGTTGGGAAGCTCGAGCACGCGCGTTAATTAATGCGCTCGCTTTAGTTCATTGAATGTTACGCGAGAGCATTCGCCTAAGTAGATGTACGTGTAATGAGTGCGAGTACGCAGCGCGGAGCTGCGGATCTTTAATTATTATAATTAATGTTGTGATTAATAATTGTGTGTTAATAAATTCCGCGCGCGCGCGGGCGAGTAATTAATTGGCTTATTTATTCCGTCACGCAACGCTGATAATAATAATAATAATAATGTGCTTTTTAATAATTAAAAGGAGGGGGACGACGATTGATACAAACTCGATTAAAATGAATAATCGTCCGTGATTTAATGCCCTTTAATGAACGTTTACTTTTTACGATAAATAAATATATATACACAAACAAAACTGAGCGACAATCAATTACGATATCGCGCGCTGCCTCCTCCCCTTCTCTACAAAATAAATCGCACGAATATAATGCGCAATCAACAAAACATCGTAAACCCGCGGGCCCCTCCGCTGTCCTCACAATAGACCGTGCCTTTGACACTCGCTTATAATTTTTATTCGCGTATTTCACACCGGCGTATTATAAACATAAAGGGGCGGAGGGATTCGCGCGAAAGAGAGAGAGAGTGCCCGTGACGCTGGGCCGGTTATCGTTGCGGCGCCATTTCTCTCTTTTAATAGTAGGAGCGGATCGTTTAGCGCGAATAATGGACCGCCTTCTCTCTCTCTCTCTTCTCAATAACCTACACCCACACGCTCGCCTACTTTGGAAAAAGGAGAAAAGGAAGACTTTCGCGTGCTTCTTATATGTATGCATATAATAGAAGGCGTGCGGTGTCTTTAATAGGAAGCGAAACCTGCAAGGGTGAGAAATGAAAAAAGTCACGCATAAATAGGCAGAGAGGGAAGAAATTTCCTCGCGAAAATAACCGGGGGAAAGGTAAAACGGGAAATACGATGGGAATTAGCATAGTGCGAGAGACACGAAAAGTCGCTCTTCCGGCTCTTCGCCGGGACTTTTAACGCACTTTTCGAGCTATCGTAAATTCCGTCCTACACTTGCGCCTCTCACCGAGGAGACATTCTCCGCGCGTACCCTACGCGTGTGCGAGGAGGCGAGGGAAAAGTTATTTAATGACGCGCTCGAAGTGAGAGAGAGACGTGAGCCGCCGCCGCCGACAAGTGTCACACACGTGGTATATGCACGTCGTGGCGGGAGTAACGCGACACGAAGGCAAGGGCGTAAATAGGTTTTCAGAGTTGAGAAAAGCGCTTGTAAACGAGTTAAACGGCCCAGCGAATGAGGAGCCCATTCAACGAGGAAATGTTTACGCGGGTACTTTCGGTTGATCGAAAAGAATCAGCGTTCTTTTTTCTCTCTCGTCGGGTGATCGGGTGAAAATGAAACGCGTGTGGTCTCGAGAAATTCATTTGCGGTCGTGGATGAATGTCGAATACACGTTAAAGTGGAAAACGAAAGGAAATGAAAGGTCGATTGACGAGGAGGGAAGAATGCAATTACACATACCTGCGTGTGCGGGAAAGCTGCGCAGCTTTACGTTCATATATTATTTCGCATTTATTTAGCATAATGTATTCAAGCTGCGCGCGCTTGCTCGCACGCGTTACGATGCTTTCATATATGATTTCTCGCATGCCATTTCTGTGTATACATGTACTACGCATATTATAGCAGCAAGGGTAGCTCGCATATTGTTATCGTGTTACCGCGCTTATAGATTAAGTGAAAAGCTAGAACGCGAGCAACAAATCGTATCGACCGCACCGCTATACACGAGTGCAAAAATAAAGGAACTTTCATCTTTCCGTCCACGACGTGATTATCCATAATTTCAACGTCGCCTCGTCCAGCTAATTCTCCATTAAAAAATAAAATTCCGACCCACATTCTACCTGCGTATAGAGAGAGCCCCGAGCCGATATCCTCTCACCGCATACCGCAAGCTCATCGACGCTCCAGTTCCGCGCGACACTCGAGTGTCATCGGCGCGCAATTAACGTCGGCAACAATTAACCGCACGCGAGAGTGAACAAAAAAAAACAAAAGAACATCGGCCTTGTGTGTGTGTACGACTGAGCCCTAAGTGGCGCCGCTCGCTTTTGACACGTGCACGTATATATGTGTAGGCGACGGGCGACCCTGACGTGTAGCTGTGGTGTCGAGTTTTCTTTCCGCCTTGTACCTCACCACGTGTACAAAGCGCGTTCGCGCTCATGCGCACGAGAAAAACTTTTCAACTTTACGCCTTCGCCACCGCCGCGACTGTAATTTTGCATATTGCGCGGGCTGGCAAATTGCGTTTTTCAAAGTTCCACGCCGGGCGCTTATTAGTCACGCGACTTATGTGCGCGAATGAAGTGACCTCGCGGTGAATTGAAAGTGTGCGTTGATGAGGTGTCTTCTGAAGTTATTCAAGTCTGTGAATACATTTTAGCGCGTGTTTTCTTCATCTCGCTTGAATAAACTTTTCAGTAATTATTAGTCACAAGAAAAACGACGCAATTCACGTAAATATATTCCGTCTAATCTGATGATAATATTAACATTTTCAGCCCTACCTTTATTTTTCACTTAATTCAGCCGCTTGTAAAGCACGCGCTTTTTCCCCTTATCTTTAGCACAAAGAGAAAATATAACCTTTATACACACATACACTCGAGCATTTTATTATACGTTTCCGCTAGACTTTTTATCAGACGTGCGAATCACGCCGTCATTCCCGCAACGTCGCGAGCTTTCCTCGGCTGCTATAAGCAAGTAATATAGCGCCGTTCGATGAACCTCAAGCGCGCGCGCGTCAGCCACGGCGAGCTTGATTCGCCGCCAGTCACACACACACACATATATGCATAGTAGCTGGGAGTGGGGAAAAAGTAAACTTTCCAACTAACTTTGCTGCGGTGTGCACGCCGGCGCGCCCCGCGCTTATAATAATAACTGGGACACGAATGTGACTGGAATCGACGCGCGCGCGAGTAAAGGGGCGCAGCTCGCGATAGAGAAGGCGACGCACGTGTGTAGATTGGTTTCTTTTTTCGACTCTCTGTTCGTGTGGTTTGCTGCACTCGTAGCTCGTATTTATCTTCCGCGGCGCCTTGGGGGTATCGATTGCTAAAATTACGCCGAGCGAATTTCCCGCGAGAGAGAGAGACTGTGTGTATGTCTGCTGCGTGTTGGGTAACGGTTTTAATGTATACCGCGGCTTCCGGAGAGGGAAAAAAGAAGTTGTGCGCGAAGTTGATGGAAACTTTTTTAATCTTAAAATAGCGCGCGCGCGCGCGCGTAAATTATTTATTTCGAGATTGTATGTGACGGGAAAGCGAATGAGGGAGGAAGGAAGTTCTTCATCTCGCGCTATATAGATTGGGAAAAAGAATTTGGCAAAGTTATAGGACAAAAAAAAATTGAATAACAGCTTTTCGTGGTCGATTGAAGAATTTACTCGCCTTTTTCTATTTTGTATTTTCCACGGTTGGAAATTGCTAGCAGATCGCGTGTTGCTCGTATACGAACTGCTATTTCAATTCTCTGGAAGCGCCTAATACAGTTTTATTTTTCATTTTTATTCGATAATAATTGCGTTTCTAAAATTTTATCTTCTCGGGAATGGAAAAGTTTCAACTTTATCGTTTCCCTTTCTGTTGTGTTACCATTTCGAGTGGTGTATAAAATAACAGGTATCATAAAAGTTTCAATTACAAGCCGCACACGCAAACCTCAATCCGTCGATATTCTATGTATATATATGAACCCAGCCCGCGGCTTTGACGAATATTTCAAATTAATCCGGTCTCTCTCCCTTCCTCTCCTTCGACATCGGCAAATATCCTCCGATAGTTCGTTAATCCCTTAATCGCGTAATCCAGACTACAAGGGAAAGAAATTGTTTTCCTAGAGGCAGCCGCCGACGCGATTAATCATTTTTCGCCAGTCGATTTTTCGTCTCGTTCCCACAGCATCGCGGCTGCGACGGCGAAAAACTTTGAATCACGATGCCGATTAAAGTTTTAATACGTTCTTGCACCGGGACAGCAGAGAGAGAGAGAGAGAGAGAGAGAGAGAGAGAGAGAGGTGGGAGGGACTGCCGGCAGGTCTTTCAATTTCGGGATGTTTGAACGTCGAGACGCGCGGTCAGACTGCGCGCGCGAAACGCTTTGTGCAACCCAAAGCCCCTAAAAGTCTCTCTCTCTTTCTCTCTCTCTCTCTCTCTCTCTCTCGCTCGTTTCACTCCCTTTCGCCTCTGCTTTTTCCCTGTAGATTTAAAGCAACGCGTCTCTGGACCGCTGAAAGGTCGCGCAAGCCGAGATTAACTTCTTCTCTTCCTGGTTTTTTTCTCTCACTCGCCCGCTTTAAGCACCCTTTTCTATTTCTCACATATACACTTGCAACGATGACGCCTATCGCGATCCCCTTTTATACTTTCAAACATCATATACCTGTATACCGTCGCGAGAATGAATTTTAAACGCTCTTGTCGATTGCATCATCGAGACAAAAAGTAGTATAAGTATGTATTGTGCAGCCGGCTCCTCCCCCTTTTGTCCTCTCTTGCGCTCCAGTTTTATGGGGCGCAGGGGAGTTGTTACATATACGCGCGAATTAAAGAAAACGGTATCGCGATTACGAGGTCATTCAGATGTACGTGCCGCGCCAGCTGTTATCCACAAAGTGCGCGCCAAGGAGTCTGTTATGTAATGTTATGCAACGCTGAAAAGTATAAGGAAAATTTAACTTTACATAATGCCGAGAATAGTAGTAAAGTTCCGCTAAGTTCAGTGTTTCGCAGAAACACGTGCCAAGTCTATAAAAGTGCGTGTTTCCAGCTGTTTCTATACCTGCGTCTATTTCCAGCCACAAGTGTGTACAATCGCGTCGTCAACTTTTAAAGCATCTCGACTTAATATTTAATTAATTTAAACATTAGTTCTTTCTTATATACACTTTGCTCTGGACTTTCAAGAATCTAAACTATTTACCGACTATTTTTATAATTGACCTGGTAGTGAAACAACATTTTCTTTTTTTTTTATCCCTGCAATTTACAGCGAGCGGACAAAAAGGAAAAAGCAAAAATTATCTTCTAAATAAAAACTGTCAGTGTATATACGTACCTATACAGTCGAAAAGTCCTACGTGAGAATTTCAGCGTTTATCCACTTATCCGGCGGACGCTTTGAAGGTAATTAGCGGTCTCCTTATTCTCCGCCCGTACGCGGGTCAATTACACGTCTTGCGAGAGTTCCATCTCCCTCTCCTCCTGTCCCGGACGCGCAAGACCGTGGAAAGAGTCTCCTCCGTCGCCGGGCGAGCGAGACAGCCCAGTTTCGAAACTGAGTCGAAGTGTGAGAGAGAGAGAGAGAGAGGAGAGAAGAGAAAGTCCGCACAGTATGTCGCTGACCAGCGGATCGAGAATCCGATTCCAGTTCGACAGTTTCGACCGAGTTTCCATTTCCTCTCTTCCACTTTGCTCTCTTTCTCCCTTTGGCTCTCGCTCTCTCTCTCTCTTTACGTACACACACACATGCACACGTACACACAGAGGCTGGGAGCTCTTATCGCCACGTCGATTTCTCGGAACTGCCGGCACGCTCGGTGGGCGGTAATTAAGCCTCAGACGAGGAAATGACGAGGGGAGCAGTGGCCGGGGAAATTGAAATCGCGCGGGCCGATCGCGCCTCGCATACTCGTGTGTGTGTGTGTTTATGTGTGTATAAAAACTAACGAGTGTGTATTTCAGGATCACTCGCTTGTGAATTTTCCTCCCTTTTAACGAGGCGCTCGCACAATCGCCGGTTATTTGTCCTAGAAAAACGAATCGCGGAACAGCCCTCTCCGATTTCGCGCGATTACTTTTTGTCTGCCTTTTTCTCGCTTCCGGGGAGGTCAATTACACGCTCGTCGGACGGTATATATGTATATATACCTGTGTATGTAGTCGGCGGCAGTTTCACCTTCTTATCTGATCTGTATTGAGCTTTCTCGCTAGTCGGCGGAATAAATCACGTGATACGCTGCTTACTATTCATGAAAAAGTCACTTACGCTGATAGCGATACGATCGATTTTTATGACTTTTGTTATGTTCTTACTTCAGTCCCTGGTACGTATATATGCAGACCACATTTGAATGTATATCTTTCTCTGTATATGAACCAGCGAAAGAGCGAATGCACTTTGCTATATACGTAAGGGGAGTATAAACAACGCTATAGAGGATCCTCTTGAAGCATGAAAACTTAATGTTTCGCTAAACAAATAATGATCCGCCGCACACCTTATATATACGTATAGGGCTTTCCCGAAAGTCCCGGGGGCGAGTCTCGTGAGAAAGGGGGCAAATTGCCAAACGCCAGTCGATATTTACAAATAATAAATGCGCCAATACCCGAGGTCGTTTGTCTTGCCACACCCGCCGGCGGCGCTTTATGCGAAACAAGCTGTCGCCCGTATTTTTCACGCTGCTGTCACTGTCCCGGCCCTCCGCTCGCGCATGGAACACACGTGCGTTACGCGGGCCGAAAATTTATATACGGGCCGCTCTCTCTCTCTAAAACAGCTGAAAAACTAATTATTACGTGACTGGAATACCCAAGACGGTACTTTGCCAAACTTTCCAGCGGTGCTTTAGAGAACAAAAAGTGCGCGCGCTATACACGCTCTATCGTTGGAAGTTTCTTTTATGCTTAATTTTTAATTCCACGAAATTCAATTTCGTACACGCGGTTCTTTCCTTAGGCACAATTCAAGTAAAGTGGGTTTTTACGTTTACAAGCCATTTCCAATGGCAACAGAAGCATTCGGAGAAAAAGAAAGAAAGAAAGAAGAGATATAATGAAGCCAGTGGCAGTCGGCTCATTCGCCTTTCCCTGAAAGCATCACGCAAACTTTGTTTCCCCCGCTGTCGATTCATATCAGACGTGTATACGTCAGCGCAACATAAATGCGGCGAAAGTGTATCGGGAGGGCAGCGTCGTCTTCGGGGCTGAAAATAGCGCACGCGAGAAGAAAACGCAAACGCAAATTGCACGAATAGAGACGCAATATGAGAGGGCGGGGGGAGAAGGAAACGCACGCGCAGCAGTCAACAACACGAGGGTGGCGCGGGTGAACAGCGCTCAGTCGAGTATAGATATAGAGTAGCAAGTTCGCGGGGGCGAGAGGGAAGTTGAATATACGCGCGACTCTCTTTCTCTCTCCCCGATATGGACGTCGTCGCGCTTACGCACACACGCAAGCATAAATCTACGCGTCGTGTTTGTCTTGGAAATGGAAAAGAGAGTAGCCGACGCGCCAAAGTCGTAAAGTCGTCTTCCTGTTTCTTTATAAAGTCAAGCGAAGAGGAAGAGAGAGAGAGAGAGAGAGAGAGAGAGAGACTTCTTTTACGAGAGGAGGCGCTTCATGTCGCGCAACATTTTTACACGCTCTGCTCATTACACGACTACTGCGACAGAACGAATGGAATTGAAATATTTATGCCTATATTTTGGGGTGCATTTTTAGCAGGATATGTACATCTATGAATAGAGAGATGTGTATTTGTCCCCTTTTTCCATTTGCATGTTTTACGATCTGTTTATTAGTCAGAATATTTTTGTTTTATCGGTTATTATATATACGCGTTGAGAGCTGCAAAGGCTGTAAAAACATTTATATAACGAATATATATATAGCGTTATGCGATATTGCTATTCGTAAATATTTTTGAAAAATAAATTGAATTCATTACCGAGACGTAGCGGAGCCGGTGCGCGTGCAAATATTTTTACTCGGTCTACACCTTCATTTTCCGTCGCGATTACACTCAAAGGAAAATCTATTTAAGCGATAAACCCGAAGCGCGCGCGCAATTTACTTTAAGAGGATGAAACATTGCGGCGTGCACATATACATTCAAAAAAGCTCCCAGCAATTCCCATCTCATCATCTTTAATCTTCCCGAAAGCTTTGCTCTTTATTATAATCCTTTTATTTATCCCGCGGACAATAATATTATTATCCTTTTCTCACTCTCTCCCTCTCTCCGCCGCATAAATCATTTACATTATTCAACTTTTTAATCTCCCCCCATATAAATATTCGTATATTTATTTATCTCAGCTTATAGAGCCCGCGACGCAACTTATTTGAAACCTCGATTAATCTGAAAAGTATGGCATTTAGTTAAACCATCTCGCTTCAGCAGCGATAACGAGATATCCACAAAGAGATTCGAATCCAATTGTAATCTCCCATTTCTCCCAAAACTCTTTCTCGTGTCGGCCGCGACAATTCGAAAAACTCACCATTCATCCTCGGTGCCCAGACGGCTCGGCCATAAATCTCGCAATAAATCAATCAATCGATCGGTCGATCAATCTCGCCGAGATAAACATTCTATATTCTCTCCTTCTTCTTCTTCTTCACCCTCGTTGTTACCGGAATTGCCACAAGAAGCGGCTACGGCGGCGGCGGCGGTGTACACGCGGGGGGAGAAAAAAGTCTCGGCGAGAGTAAGCCAAGCCCGCAGCTGGTGTGTGTGTATAGAGAGCGAGGGAGAGGGAGGATTGCCTGTTGCTCCAGTTTGCGCCAGGGTCAGCGAGCGCCGAGCGCGTATATACTTGTGTATTACAGAGCGGCAGCGCGCGCAGGTCGTTATTGTCGAGGCCGAGCGAGAGCGAGCCTAAAGCGAGAGAGCGAGATCTTTTCTCGGCGCGTGCGGGTAAACTAAGGATCGAGTGGGAAGTAGGCGCGCGCGAGCTCTCGAGTCAAATGAGCGCTCGGTGTCGTTTTAAAAGACTCGCTGCTTTTTCCTCGTCTGCCGCTAGCTACGCTACGCTTGAAGTTACTCCTTTTTTCGGTCTCTCCGACTCTACCTTTTTCTTTTCTTTCAAATTTAACTTCAATTTCGGATTAACTTATTTTTAGAAAGACACATTTGTATCATTCCTTTGA
>JAPYZP010003122.1:0-12062 GCA_030522985.1 Torymus sinensis
CAAAGCTTTTCAAATCTCGGTTTTCCCGCTTTCAAGGGGGCCGTGGGTATGTTCCGAAATGAGGTTTTATTTTGTGGAAGTTGTGCATCTGACAACAGTGTAATTAGTGCGTCTGTTTCATTAATAGACATTTATTTAATTTACTAACCTTAACCGATGGTAGTTGACCAGGTGTGCTCTGAGGAAGGTTTTCCTTCAATCAGTTAGGGGTAGTAAAAGGTTAGTAAATAAATGTCTAATGAAACAGACGCACTAATTACACTGTTGCCAGATGCACAACTTTCACAAATACACATTTCGGAAGGCCACCGTAATTAGCGCGGGACCGACAACTATATATGTATATATATACCTATAGCACGAAAGCAGTCGACACTTCGACAGCGTGGAGACTAGAGGTACACATAGGTACATTCGCATATCCATCGTGTCAGAATTTGAGCGTGCCGCCGTGCCGCACGAGATAGTAGGATTTCCGTAGCCGGTCAGCGTTGCATTTGCTCGTCTGCCTGCGTCTGGCGTGGGCGACGATATTTTTGCTCCGCCTTGTTGTACCGAAAAAAGTATTGTTTTACCGTCGTGTTTCGTACCTTGATCCCGCTCGTATGCTGTGCGCGGATAGTTGACAGTGCAATTTGCTGAGGAGATGGACGTGGAGAGCGAGGAAGGCGAGATCAAGCGGAGTCCCGGAAAGGATTCGTAAGTACAGTGTTTTAAGTTTTTGAGGTTAGGAGAGCTATGCGGTATATAATTATTATTAATTTTACAATTATCCACTTAGTTTGCGAGTAATGTTGAACGTATCGTTGAGTTAAACAGGATAAGTTACGATTACATTATTCGTTTTTTTGTTTGCGCGATATTAGTTTTCACGAATTTGTTGGGGAAACTTTTGAACGTGCAACAGTTGTTATAAAAAAGCCTTAATCGATACAATCCTGATATCAAACGGCCGTGATATATATGTATACGCATACGTATAAAATGTACATCAATGAAATGTGCGTCAATTATTACACATTTCTTAATTGTTTTTTTTTTAATTTTTTGTTTATTATACTTTAATGTTTATAAATTTTAATGGAATATTGTGCGATTGCTAGTGGAATAAGCGAGTAATTAAAATTTATTTACTATTAAACTAATTTATTTTTTAAACAATGTTACTTTTATAACGCTTTTAAATTTATCGGAGCAATTCGTTCGGTATTCAACAAAGTATATTGCCTTAAATATTACATTATCGATATTTTTATTTGTTAAGTAATTCAAGACGTAATTTTATATTTATGGAAATTGAATACATTATTTATCATAGTAATTAGTTTATTACATAAATAACTCTATGAATCTTTTGGAATTGAACATTCATTGATTTTTAACTAGAAGCGAGGATGTAACTTTTTAAACAACAAATTATATACCTATACGTCAATCTAATGCATATATTAGTAGTACATAGGTATATATATATATATATACACTCACATTTTACGAATTACGATCGATTTTTCTAAATAGAAAAGGGTGGCGATGGTAAGGTAGATTGCTGTACTCGAGCACCGACAGTCGTCGGCTCGTCGCAACTGTCGCAAGTATACAGCGAATACTTATCACGCGCGCGCCAAACGGGTCCGCATATATAAGTACTTATACGTATATGTATATTTAACGTTTTTGGAACGTCAGTCTTCTCCATTGCTATTTCAGAGACCCTTGTCGGGCTCTAGAAGATGCCGGTGGTCCGGACTTCGTTCCTCAGGTACCTCGAGAAGATCGGCGTCGACTGTACTAGTGTTCCTCCGCCATCGTCCCGTGTGTTGTTTACGTGACGTGCTCGCGCGACCCGGGTTATAGTGCATAGTTAGGTTACTAAATAATAATATGACGATGCGTTCGTGTGTTCGTTAGCATATAAGAACTATAATATAACTAACAGGGCAAGTGTATTCGTTGAATACCAAATGAGTGAACCCTTTCGATTTGCAACGCATGCCCTCTATAATAAAATAACTACCAAAATTGCGAGTATGCATACACATTTATACACATACATGCAACCTGCCAGTTACTAATAAGTGCGTGTGTTTGTTTCGTGAAGATACTCGGAGGGAGAAGGCGCAGACACGGCGGACTCGCTGGAGATAAAACCGCCGCAGGCGGTGGTGCGGCACCGCAAGGCCACCAGTCACCGTCGAGACAAGCACTCTGATAGGAGTTCCGACCGTGGCGGCATTGGCGGCGGTGTTGGCAGCAGGAGTGGTGACAAGGAACACAAATCCTCGAGGCATCATGAACGAGGAGGTGGCGGCAGCGTTGGCGGGGACGATAGCAGCAGCACCAGCAGCAGACACAGGGACAAGCACAGCAGACACCGCAGGCATGATGTTGAACCCTCCGATAAGACCAGGAGGTCTGATCCTGCCAAGCGAGACAGAGAGCCCTCCAGGCACGAGAGGAAGGAGAGGAGTACCGGGGATAGGGTTTTGGAGGACTTGAGAGAGAGGTAAGAAACTTGCTTGCTGTTTCTATGAGATTACCCGATTACTTTCATTTTGTTTTCATGAATGAAAATTACAGCTTGAAGTTTAAAGCCCATCTGCGCTCTTTACTTTAAGTGTACTAATTGAATTTTATAGTGCGAGTCAAAGTAGTTGTTCAAACAGCTAGAGTGGTGGATTGTTCGTGTATCGCTTATTTTCAACTTTAAATAGAATATAATGCTAAAATAATTTTTAATGAGCAAATGAAATATTGTTAAATTATGAAACAGTTTGTTTTTTTATCCCCTGCTATTAAACTTATACTATAATAATCTACTTTTATTGGCTTATAACTGCAGAAAACAATATTAATCAATAGATATCAGAACATTTTACATTAAAAGATAAGCTTTATGAAAAAAAAAGTATGTATACATCCTTTAAGTTGTTTGCAAATGCTTTGCATATTACAAGGATTATTTAATTTAAATTTTTAAGAAATTAACAAAAGTGTGATTGTGCTTTTTACTTCAGCTGCAAAAAAACAAAGCTTTGATTGTTACTATTTCAATAATGTTATTGAAAGTCACGTATCAATAGTGTCTCCTATTTTCCAATTTAATTTATATTTTCCATGTACAAAGATATAGTTTTGTTTTTTTTTTTTTGTTCTATGTTCCATTTGTAAAACTTACTTTGGTCGTACCAATGCTAGCTACAATCAAAGCAGAATGACCAACAGGTATTAAGCATGTAATATCTATATTAGCACTACTTCTTCATCTAACTTTTTTGCTTGCATGTTACTTAAAATTTATTTACACTTAACTATTTTGATTCATGTGTCCATATTTTCATTTTGGTATTTCAGTGCGTCGCACAGTTGTTACATCCTTTTTGTCTACTTATATTTTCATGTAGTGTTTATTTTTCTATGGGGGTAAAAAAAATGCCTCATAGAAAAATGGCATACAGTTTCAACCATCTTATACTAAACAATCAGCTCTAGTTCCAAACTTCAGAACAAACCTTTAAATCTTTTCATTCCTACATTTCAGGCTACTGGACAAGCGGCGCGAGAGACGCGAGGAGCCTCGCGAGTATACCATGGAGAAGTCGTCGTCTCGCAGTCGGGATGAGGCTCGGGAAAACCGAGGCGAGCGTCGGGAGATCCGTGTGGAAGAGCTGCGTGATCGACGAGAAATACGCATCGCCGAGGAACAGCAGCAGCAGCAACAGCAACAACAACAGCAACCGCAACCGCACCAACGCTCGAGTAGCCGACATATGCGTATGCCCGAGCAACACATCATAGACTACGGCGATGTGGAGATGATAGAGCCGCAGCAGCAACAGCAGCAGCAGCAGCTGCAGCAGAGGTCGTCTTCTGGAAGGGAGAAGAGGCACAAGCGCTCGCATAAGCATGAGAGGATGAGAGACCGCGAGAGAGAAAAAATAGAGAAGATAGAGAAGGAACTGGGTAAGTAAAATTTGATTGTACAACCATGGTATATATGGAAATCTTTCCACAATATTTTGATTTTCTTTTAAAGAAACATTTTCCAAAGAATTATTAATTTAATGGCTCATATATGTGCTAGTCTCATCAGTCGGACTTTCCTTTAACAATATCCAGAGTTAGGAATGTAGATCTAGAAAGTTATTCAGCTTCTATGGTTTTTGATGCACTTTATTTTTTAAACACAACATGAATAAAACATACTAATCATTATAGAATAATAATTTTATTTACAAGCTCATAATATATGCGTATCTTGTAATGGTTAAGGATATTTTATGTGCATTTAAGAATTTTCATTCTTTTCTGAAGTATACTTTGTTAGTTTTAATATATGTTTTTATATAAATTTAAGATGACTCTATTTTAATTTATTAAAGATAAATAAGGGGATGTCGGAGCGAATTAAGTACAGATCCTACATCAAATTTCTCATTATTTGAATTTATTTTCAAGTTTTTTCAAATTATGGCAGTCATCCACTTTTTGGAAGGAGATAAGGTTACAAATAATCGTTGACGAAAATTCGTGGATAATTAGCTTTAAAATTGTTCAAGATATAGTTTCTTTTAGTATTATTACAAGGGTATGTTTGATGGAGCGAATGAAAATCAATAAGTCCCTTAAAAAATATGCGGATACCGAATCCACAGACTTGAATTTTCTCGTCCGATGCTCTCATCACTGAGCTACCACTGCAATGCTTGCTCGAGCGCATCGCGCGCTTCTTCTTAATGTTACTATGCTGGCTCGACAGGGCTTCGATGTACAGCTGATGTACAGCACCCTGTAGCAGTAATTTGATGTATTTTAAATTTATACAATTAATAACTTGACTATATTATAGAGTGACGACTTTAACGGGGTCATTAATTCTTTCCAGCTCACCGCGAAAAACATGTACGGGAACATCAAGTCATGGAGGTGTACGAGGAATACGAGCGGATGGAGGCGATAGTTGAGCAGCAGCAGCACCACCAGCAGATGCAGCACTTCGCTACGAAAGACCCGAAAGAGATGACGGAGCAAGAGTTACGCCGACAGCGGCTACTAGAGGCTGAGCGCGAGATGTCCAGGCGCAAGGAAAACTCACGAATGGAGCTGGAGGCTCGACGGATGAAGCGCGGCGAGAAGCGTCATCACAGCCCGGAGCAGCGCGATCAACACTCCGTCGTTGAGGTGTCTGATGAAAGCGTACACATAGCCGGCAGCGAAGGCTCCGTCGGTAGCCCCAAGAGCATACACTCGCATGTATCTGATGAGGAGATGCTCGAGGCCGGCAAGGACCAGTCAGAGGGTATGGTCTCATCGGATTCCAGCGACTCCAGCTCGGATGAAGACTCGAATGATTCGAACGACTCGAACGATGAGTCTAATGATAATTCAGATTATAACAATCCCAGTCCACTGTCCGTGGATCAGCTGGCCAAGTCTGACAGATCGGACGGTGATTCACCCGGACACGTGGATACTAATGGTGCAACGAAGATCATGGATACCGAAGACCCGAAGAAGCAGATTTTGGAAGTGGTCGACTTGCCACCCTATTTTCCAGCTATTCAAGGTATAATAGATAAATGTAGTTTTTTTTTTAAAGTAACATGCTTTTTCTGATCAAATTATTAAATATGATTTTGTTTTTGGGCAGGTTGTAGAAGTGTAGAAGAATACAAGTGCTTAAACCGAATCGCAGAAGGTACTTATGGTGTCGTATATAGAGCAGAAGATAGGCGGACCAAAGAGATTGTAGCACTGAAGCGGCTAAAAATGGAGAAGGAGAAGGACGGTTTCCCCATTACCAGTTTACGTGAAATAAATACTCTTTTAAAAGCCCAGCATCCAAATATTGTCACCGTCAGAGAAATAGTAGTAGGTAGCAATATGGACAAAATATTTATCGTCATGGACTATGTGGAACACGATTTGAAATCTCTCATGGAGACCATGAAGGCGAAGAACCAGGTTTTCATCCCAGGAGAAATAAAGTGCCTGATGCAGCAGCTACTGCGAGCAGTAGCGCACTTGCACGACAACTGGATTCTGCACAGAGATCTCAAAACCTCCAACTTGTTATTGAGTCATCGAGGTATCTTGAAAGTCGGCGATTTTGGTTTAGCCAGAGAATACGGTTCACCTCTTAAACAGTACACGTCGATTGTTGTAACTCTGTGGTATCGTGCGCCAGAGTTACTACTTGGTGGAAAAGAATACAGCACGCCGGTTGACATGTGGTCTGTTGGGTACGTATCGCCTTTTTCTCTTAATTGTTAGTATTATAATCATATTTTAAATTAATGTAGTACTCTTCTAATGATACTTGTGAGAACAAGTTACGCAAAAAGATCTTTCATATACCCTGGACTATAAATTACAGAATATTATAGAACCCAGGTTGCCAAATCAATTTTTGAGAAAACAAATTCTTTAAAATGTTTGATTTTACATCCGTTTTTATGAGAGACAGACAATCTAACAATAATATAATAATTATTCTATATAAAGTCGGGATCTTGATATGAAAAAAAGATATAAAAGTAAAAATTACATGCTATTGGTTGACCCAATAAAACGTACCCTTGCGAACGTTTTAAAAAGTTATTAGAAATTTGCACGAAAATAAAGTTAATGCGTATGTATATACGTATTCTACTTTTAAAATTTGAGCTAAATTTTTTGCTTTGCTATTATTTAAAAATTATTGAATGATTAAATCAATAATAATCGATTTTAACTTTTTATAATCTTAAAAGTGTTAAAAATTGTCATTTATCATTCGAGACCCCTACAAAAGTCGGTTGCACCTATCTTAAATTAACTTTGGAAACATTAATGCCAAATCTACTTTTTAATAAAATTGAAATCACATCAAGTAATGTTTGATTATTTTATCTTTTCAGATGTATCTTTGCTGAGTTACTGAGGATGGAAGCCTTGTTCCCTGGAAAATCAGAAATTGACCTGTTGAATAGGGTATTTAAAGAATTAGGAACTCCAAGCGATAGGGTCTGGCCTGGATATAGTAAATTACCTATGGTCAAGAAAATTCCCTTCGCACATTACCCTGTAAATAATTTACGACAGCGATTTAGTTTATCTCTGACAGACTTAGGAATTGAATTACTCACAAAGTAAGTACTTATCTGTTTATTAGTAGTATTTATTAAAATTTAGTATTTACCCTTACTTGACACACTTCTGCTGATCCAAAATCTTTATCCAAAATCCCAGTGGGTTTTGAACAGCTGCCGTAAATAGACTAATGGTCCCAGCGTAATGACACTGGCTTGAGGGGATAGTGGCTTTATCAAATTATTTTGATGTCGTTTAGACCTTCCCCTTAGGTTTAGACACTTAAAATCAAGGAAAAATGTGCCTCGGGTGGTTTGCAGCCCAGTGTGTCAAGTAAGGGTTAAAACACAAAAAAAAAAGAGAATATTAGAAATGGTATTAAAATAAACTGTATAATTGGTGAATAAGTTGTATTAAAATCAAAATGAAAAACAGTAAATCAGTTCAAATCTCAAATTGAATTTACTTTTATACTTAAATAATTGTATTGAATAAACATTTATGAAACCTTTGAAACGGAAATACAGGTCGTAACAGAAATCACTCGTCTCATTTTCAGATTCTTGACGTACGATCCGGTCCAAAGGATTACAGCCGAGGACGCGCTCAAGCATGGCTATTTCACAGAGTCACCACTGCCAATTGATCCGGCTATGTTCCCGACGTGGCCAGCCAAGTCGGAGTTCGGCGCGCGTACCTTGAACGCCTCGCCGAAGCCACCAAGTGGCGGTAAGGAGTTCAAACAACTTGGTGACGACGACGAGGAAGGCGCCTCGGGCTTCCACATGGGCTCGAGAGAAGCGAGTAGACAGCTACCCGTTGGTGGCGGTTTCCATCTCAAATTTTGACAAGTAAAAAAGCGATGCGCTGATGCCGCTTAACCAATTCAACAGCCCCTCCTTCTCTCCTCTTGTTGTGAACACCGGTGAGAGAGAGAGAGGGGGAGAGAGACAGAGAGAGATAGAGAGGCGATGCAAAGGAGACGAACATTTAGATGATAAGACTGTACAGTTAATAGATATATTAATAAACAAGAGACCATTAATAGTTGATGTAATTTCTTGGGGATAACCCTTGTGATGTACTATGTACATACTTTTTTACGTGATGTAACATGAAAAGTGTCAGTTTACGATTTCGTTTGTAAATCAGGAGATCTTCAAATGAAAACTATATGTGTACAGATTTTGTTTCAGAAATTCAATGATTTTAGCGTTGAAAGTGCGTCATTAATTTAAGTAATTAATTATATTTACAAAATGATTTTTTGCTCATCACTTTTCTTTTTAAATAAAATACATATATATAAGCAAAACTAAAAACTTTTTGGTTTATTAATGATTGATTTAAAAATATTCAAT
The DNA here is from genome assembly GCA_030522985.1 of Torymus sinensis. Classification (NCBI taxonomy): domain Eukaryota; kingdom Metazoa; phylum Arthropoda; class Insecta; order Hymenoptera; family Torymidae; genus Torymus; species Torymus sinensis. Next base: position 8,433 of record JAPYZP010003122.1, read on the forward strand.
TAAATTAAATTTATGGAAATTATACCAATACGTAATAATAGAAAAAAGGACGAGCGCAGAATATAAGTAGACGATATTTCTTAAAATGAAAATATTTTTCACATTTTTATTTGATGGTCAATGGTCAACAAAAGCTCGACGTAACAGAGAAAATTATACGGCTATAAGCATGCTTTATGGCCGATAACTATATGACATATCTTTATTATTTTACACGTAATTGTTAGATAGACATTGCGAAAGCGTTGCTAATGCCGGGCATCTGCGCGTCGCCCATTATTTGCCGGCGTTGTTCATGTTCTTTGGTAGTCCCAGCAGCGAGTTTATCAGCTCCGAATTGCGCTTGGAATGGCATAACCGCTGCGGCAGAACGAGCAGCCTCGCCAGCAAATCGGCGTCCTGAAAGAATATAAAGTTTAGAAATTTTAATTTTTTCTAGAGGATTATTATTCGTGGATTGAGATTATTCTTTTTGTCAAATTAATCGTAATGAGAATTTTCGAATAAAATAATTCTATAATGCATTTTTTTTACCAATGAACGTCCGTATGGGCCGTTTGAAATCATCATGTTATTGGCTGTTTCCTCCATAGATGCGGAAGCGCAGTAGATGACCCCAAAAATGATGAGGGCTTTAAGGAATTGACTCATCCAAAGTTGCATTCTCTTATCCTGAAAATAAAATTTTTATTTTAGTAGGTTATTCGATAATTCAATGAAATTTTTGTCCTAAACTTTTATATATTATGTTAGTATTTCTTATAGCCATTAATGATAAAATTATTCGTAATTTAGTTCAATTCATGTGCCCTTTGCGGCATAGTGGGAAGTATTCTTACGGCCTACTTTAGTCCCGTTATTTAAAGATTTTGAGTACTTCTGAACATAATTTAGTGCAGTTTTTCGTTATTTCTGATAGTATACTAATATATCTCTGAGATCCAAGAGTAATTATTGGAATGTATTATTTATTACAATTATTATAAACAAATTGAGTGACGAAAAACGTGGAAAGTCAAGGAATAATGTATGACTCGAAGGGTTATTAAAGGGGGTGATACTAAACTTGTTACGTATTGAGTTATTTACACAATTTGCCAACAATATAAAATATTATGCAAAAAAAATAACTTTGTTTTCTTTCCATCTTGCAAAGTTTCAATCCAATATTTTAAATTCAATATTTAAAAAATTCACATTCAAACGTTTATTTGAAAAATGACGGTTGGCAAGCGCTCCGTATCCGTAAACGCTATATTCAGAAATTTTTTCGAGTGATTCTATTAGCATTTTCGTTAGCTTATGCTCGTTTGCAAAGTAGGTCAATTGCAGATTCCTACTTACCGACAGCACGGTTTTTATTTAATTAAATAAATTCTCATAATTTTTTTTGGAAAAAACACGTTTGTCAAGCGCTCCGTACTTGTATGTAAATACTATACTCAGAATTTTTTTTGGATGATTCTATTGGTATTTTCGCGAGATGTACTCGTTTGAAAAATAACGTCGGTATTCACAATCCCCTTAAAACCGAATCTTCAATTTCTGTTTTACTTTTCCTTTAAAATTCTATTCTAATGCCATTCTCAAATGTTTTGGAATGCCGACTTCACTCATGAGAAATATCTTTATTATTACTTATCATGTCATTCTAACTGATAACATAATATTGTAAATTTTTCAGGAGAGTGGAGTATATCATTGTGGAAAAATTTCTTTTTGTATATCGACAAAACAAACTGGATAATGAGCTTAATCCGTATAAAGATTAAGAGTATTCAAATTTTAACCATTTTATATTTATCTTCGGAATCTATATCAATCTATCTGCACAACCACATTTCCACTACTGCTACACCACCACTCCTCGCTAAGTCTAACGCACAGACGAACCAAATCCCCCACTTTCAACCCCTACATATACTTACGTTACAACGTTAACTGTTATTATTATTATTATTATTATTATTATTACCGAAACACTCAAAACTCTTACACTCTTTGTACACACGCCGGCTGCTCGCTCCACAATAGTATATCCTCTATACTTGTTTTTCCTATAACTTCGAGCGCGACTTGCAAGCTCCCGGTGCACAATGATCGAGCTCACCCCCGGGGTTGGCATCTTATATACCCCTAAAAGCCTTACGAGCGATCGGTTGCAGGAATATTCTGTCGGGGACGTCGTCGACGACGTCTGTCTCTGCGACCGACAGCGCCCGCGAGTTGCGTCACTATTATACGTAGACGACGCGCGTCGGGAAAATTGACAATTTACGCGCGAATCGTTCTGCATTACGGGCGCCTGGCGCAGAATTTTTTTTCTTCTATAAGGGAGGGATAAAATTATGGTGCGCAGATTCGTTAGGGTGGATAATCGACCTGGTTTGTCTATGGGTTATGAGCGGCGAGTGCTGCTGACGTCGCGGCGCGGGTGGGTTTTGTATAACTGCGTCGTTTGAGTGCGTATATACTCTTGAGGAAGGTATGCGATTGAGCTATAGACGATCTGTTTAGGTATATATCGTTTTCAAATTGACGAGGGCCAACGTTTACTCTGCTATTTCCTTGGTTAAAATGTTCTGAAGGGTTCGGAAGGATCCGGGCTCCAAAATCCGGAAAGGTTCAGAAAACAAAACTTTCAACACTTTTCCCTGTACTTTTCTTTTCTTATTTGAACCTTTTCGGATTTTGGTAAATATACCGGACAGCTGTCCGAACCAGTTCGAAATTTTAAACCATTTTAACCGTTATATTTAATGTAAACTAACTACATTAGTCTTTTATTGAAATCATGCTTGCTTGAACTTTAAATCTGTCAGAAAAATGCTTGATGGTTCTAAACAATTCGCTATTGCAAAGACATGAACAATAATAACGAGAAAATACTACATTTTTCTATTATTACATTTTCCTAAGTTCGGAAAGGATCGGAAGAAAAGCCTTTATAATTTTTTCAGAACCTTTTCGGACCTTTTAACCAGGGATGTATATGTTATCTTTTAATGTTCGTTAGTATTTATTCAACAAGTTATATATAAAAAACAGTAAATTTTAAGAAATTCCGATTTCCAGTTGTATTCCAAACAGCTTTATCGGTTCTTTTTTTATGTCGCAGTAATTATATACCGATACAGAGCCAACATAACGTATATTTCAGGAAGAGTGTCATTCGAAATAGACCCGTAACTTGTTATTCCAATCACCTTATCTGCACACTCCTCTCAAAATGCTTTATTAAGTATCATAGGAGCTATAACCGGCGAATGTAAAAGACCTAAAAGACACTTACGTGATATCAGTATATTCGAGAGGCTCTCGTGCAGCTTATATATAATGCGTGACTTCCAAGCGACGATTACGATAAGCGAAACGAGGTGTCGGCTGCCCAATGATGGAATATCCTTCTTGTAACGCTTTTAAATAATGTCCCTCTCTGTCGAATTTATAATATATACAGTGTGTCGGGATAAAAGGCGAAGTGGACAAACCATAGCTGGACGCCGCTTGACTAAAGACTCGAGGATGCCGAATAATTCGTCGACTATTATATAGGGGAATTCGAAGCCACTGGGGTAAATCGAATTACGAAGGATATACGCGACCTATGGGCTAATTCAATATACTTTC